>JAVHNF010014591.1:9013-21559 GCA_034783455.1 Micropsitta finschii
ATAGTTAGGGTTGGAAAGGACCTTAAGATCATCTAGTTCCAACCCCCCTGCCAAGGGCAGGGACACCTCACACTAAAAAGAGATACATAAAGAGGCAGCTGCTTCAAGGTCAGCCTTTGGGTTGGGCTGCTAAAGGACAGACCTGACACAAACAGCGCAGAATAAAGGCAGTAATACTGAAAGCCTCATGAGACACATCCCTCTCACACAGAGCTACAAAGAAGTTTCCTGTTGTATGGATATTTTCTGAACTTTGTTCCTGAGATTTTTGGCTTGAGTAATTTGCTTGTGAAGTGGTTAATATTTGAGGAGAACAACTGAACTCAAAGAATGCAATGTGTTTATTCTATTGACACAACTCTGGACTGAACCAGCCAGCAACAAATCTTAAAATAATAAATGGTCTTCAAAAAAATCAGCAATTTCTACATCAGTTCTGTCCAGCTAAAGAGGATGCTCGCAGTGCCAGCATGAAAAGCGCAGACATGAAGCATCAGCAAGTACATACAAGATGGACAGAATCACTGTGCTCTGGAGCCAGAAGTTCAACTAAACCTCTTCAGCTACTTTTTGAGAAGATACACAAGCCCATCACCTGGTACAATCCTGCTGCTCTCAGGAAGGTAGGACAGCTCCAGGCAACAGCATCGAACTTGCAGATTCCTTACCGTCAACTACAAGTAGACAAAGTTCAGGCTTGTGAAAGTCCCATATGCTACACAATTCCAAATGTGCACCACAGGGAATGAGATAAACACCTATTTCCTTCTCCAAGTTACAGATCTTCAGCATTTTACAGTAGTAAAAAAAAAAAATTCCATTCTAACAGGCTGGCCTTTTATAATTAATTTCTTTTTAACTACAGTTTTATCTCTAAACTTTTCAAAATCCTTGAATTCAATTAGAAGACCACACAAATTAATGTAGTAATAGGCGCACACTGAAAATACATGATATGAAAACTGGAGTGTGTCAGTGTAACTAATTTAGACACTTGAAAAAAGGTTGCAGTGCTACTTTGAAAAAGACCCTGACAACTACAAATTACAAAGGAAAGCAACAGACAAGTATTGCTTCGTATAATAAATTGCTCACTTATTTTTCAATTTGTTCTTCCAAACTTTTATCTTGGGCAGCAGAGACAAACACTGATGATATATCATCTCAGATCTAAGTGACTTGCAGAGGCTTGGAGGGCCTCACATTGTTTTAAGCAGAGCTTTGTTGTTGCACAATGTGGAAGCAGCCACTTGAGAAACACTGCTGCTTGTGACTTGCACTTTTCTCTATTATCCTGCTTTGGGAGAACAGGATATGAAGCAAATTCAAGCAATGCAGTCCCTGCACAGACCGTCAAACAAAAGGAATGTTTATACAAACCACTCCTAAAACACACGGATGAAAGGAAGGTATTGCCACCAAATCATACAAACTTACATAAAAGGGTCTTTCTTATGCAAAAATACAAGGTAAAAAACCAAACCAAACCAAAAACAATCACAAAAAAAAAAAAAAAAAAAACCTACACAAAACCAAGCCACAACGTTTAGTGAGTTTCTTTCCCCCCAGACTGGTTTGGTTTTCAGTTAGAAAACACTTCCTTGTCCCTTCCAGGGGCTTTGCATGACCACTGCAGAACCTCCACCAGCACCCAGTCCTGCAGCTATTCCCTCTGCTTTTGGGGAAGGCAGGAACAGTGCATCCAGAGCAGCACAGGTCGTTCTATCAATCCAGCTTATCCACAACTACGGCATGAGGTAAATGAAGATTTGTCTACATAAAAAACATTTTCAAAGTTTCAGTGAAAATGCAGACATTTTCTAAAGCCACTACTCCTAAAATGCATTCAGCAATTTCTCTTATTAGCTCACAGTTTTGGTGGTGAGTAGCAGCTGTAGGTAGACCTGAAACTGCCTGAATGGCCATCATGACTCTTGCAGCAAAGGCCAGGCCCCACAGCTAGCCAGCAAAGAGAAAATCAAACAGCTCAGTGTTTTGAGAGAGCTGCAAAGATGAAAAGTTAGAAATGGTGAGTTCTGAGCTCAGAAGTGTACTAAAGCTTTATTTAGATGGATTTCTTGCTGGGAAGAAGAGATGTGACAATATTAAGTTACAGATCTACTTTTATGTCAGTTCTTCTACAAGCACAAGGGACAAAGACACAGAAATGAGTTGAATACTTTGTTCTCTTATGATCAAGTACCCTTGATTTCAGGGCAGACAGAGAAAAAGGCCAAGGTTAAGGGAAAAAAAAATATTAAAGTTAAGCTTTGAATGCATGAATGCAAACAGTCCTCCTAAAAGTGCCTCTATCAACTCACCTAAAAAGCAAACACTACCGCAAAGTGCACAACACTTGTTACTCTTGCTGGAGGAGGAAGAACTCATACCAGCAGCCTGCCTCGAGTTGTAAAGTAAGCCAGATACCTCCCGGAAGTTACTGTCCCCAAAACCCACTCTGAAAGGTTCAGTAAAACACACTAACAGTGTTTCTGATAGAGCTGCTCTAAAATCCAGCCACTGGCTATGGTGTTTAATATGGCCTCTGTCAGCCAGAATTAGCTATGTCCTCACGATTCTGCCCTTGTAGAGGACAATGTTTGTTGCAGTGTCTCACCAATTGCAAGACAGTCTCAAAATCCAGCAACCTTGTGCTCACAGGTACCTCAAATCCCACCCACCAGCCTCCAAGCTTTTCATATTCAAAGGATAAAGGTGGTGCTGAGACCTGTGATCTTACACACCATACATATCTCAGCCCTACAGGGCTCAGTCTTCATCCATGTTTTACTGTGTGCTTTAACTGTGTAAATACCTAAGTACTACACTTATTTCTTAAAAATGCACTAAAACATTTACAGTGTCTATGAAACAGACTCTTACTGGCATAAGATTTTTTACAGTTTATCATTAAATAAAGCTCATCTAAAATTTACTGGAGTGTAATTCTTCAGCTGCATTTACTACATTTCATTGCCTTGGTCGGTATCCAAAATCCTGGCAAAGTAAAATATTAACACTGGCTATTGATTATACTTTACCTGATACTGTCACCTGAGCAAATATTCTGCATTTCAGCAAATGAAGGCATATTTTGGGAAGCAAGAAAAATTCACCCACGCTTACTTCAAACCCCAGATTCTGCACAAACAGGAGACGGCTCTCAAGTTTTTAATGTTTCTCTCTTCCCTAAGGAGCTGGAGTCTTTTAGAATACATAAGCCCGATGAACAATGTCAGGCTAGGTAATTTATTTCCAGTTACAGTTTTTGTGTGTTTGAAATCGGTTTGCTGATTTAGCTACTGGTACATTGTCTCTGTCTCTCGCACAGTTCAGCCCTCATTCAGCAATCTGCACAGTAAATTGCATCTGCAAACAAAGAATCATTTTAATCTCTTTGTATGCTGAAAGCTTAACACTGACTATTCAAGTCTGACCAACCTGCACAGAGCTCTCAGAAACAAGCAAGATTCTTACAGAAACAATCTCGGTCTGCTTATCTGCAAGAACTTTCCACATGCATGCCAGCCCTAATCCAGGCTAGCTAGGGGCTTCAGGTCTAACACAAATGTTAGGTCCTGCTGTTAAGAGGAGAACCAACACATGGAGATTGCTTCTTTCCTCCTTCCAATGCAAGATAGAGCACACTGCCCTCCAGGAGCAACCACTTGCATCTCCATGGGCAAGCAGCCTCAGATCTCCTGCTAGGACTATTGGCAGGTGACAAATAAACCAGTGCAAGAAAATACATGAGCAAAAAGTGAATACAAAGATCAGGATCTCACTTTCCACTGCTTTATAGCACATCCATGCTTTCTAATAACCTAAATTGGCTAATAACATGCAAATTCCATCAACAGCAAATTTAATCCTACATTTAACTGAGGAACTACACATAAAAGCCATTAGCCTCGTCCCTCCCTGCCATCTTCCTGTCCATGTCCTCCATTGCTCCCTTTGACGGATGTTTCTGCTGATCTCTCTGGGTTTCCTCCCCCTTCCAGGCATCTGGGCCCAGCCAACCATGCACTTCCAAAAGCTGCTCTTGTGGCCTTGCTAGTTCTTCAATTTCTTCTCGCATGAAAAGCTCTACTGACAGCTGCTCGGTGCTCCAGATGGAGGTTTACAAATACAAAGTAGAACACAGAAATGCTCTGGGACCAGGGAAGGGGCAGGGGAAGGGAATGTGCTGACTGAGGAAATAGGCCAGCACTGAACCATTCCATACCACTCCTCCACTTCCTGCACCCCAGACAGCCTGAATAATTAACTACTTACTACACTAATATCTTCATATTAGCAGATAACCCAGAGAACTAGAGTAAACAGCAGCAATAGCAAAGATGCAGTTTGAACAGTTTATTTTTAAAGAAAGAGCTTTTGATAAGCCTGCAGAAAGTTCTCCATGGATAGCTCAGCTGGTCCTTTGCTGCAAGTCCCGGGTTTAAGGCAGCAGAAACATCCTGACCCAGCACTGGTACGGGAGGAAACGCAGCAGACCAGGAGCCTGCCCAACCTCACCAGTGCTCCTCACCACTCACACAGTGGAGAAAACAATAAGACTTCATATTTTCCTTGCCCACACACATACACTGCACGTGCCTTCACTTTCATGCAGGTTAGCCCACACGCAGAACAGCCACCAAGCACTAGCAGTGGCTACTAGGGTACCTACAGCTCCTCATGCCCCCCCTCCAATTTATTCTGAGACATATAGAAAAACTTTGGAAGTGCACTCATTTGAGTATATAAAATTCAATTCAATCTTGGTAAGAAAACAAACAAACAAAAATAAATCCCTGAGTATGCAGACCTTATGTTTCAGCATCAGCCGCTGGAGCAGCTTCCCTACTTTAAATAAGGAAGCCTTAAATCAAAATGCATCAAAAACCATTCAGTATTTTATAAATGCAAGACCCTTAGGAGAAAAATCTTCCTTTATTAGACTTCACAAGGTCTCCAGCAGTGTGCTATGATGAGCTGGCAGTGGCAAAATGTTTGAGTGAATCACACGGCTCTTGGGATGAAGTGAAAGCCCTTATGCTCCAGTCCCCGCCATACCCACGTGATGGGGTGTCCCAGGCCACTCCTGCCACCATCAGTGACCACAACTGCGCCTTTCCTCTCCCCAGCAAGAGAAAACTAAACATTCCTGTCCTATACAGCCCCTCCCCAACACACCATCAAGTCTGCATATGCAACAGTTTGGGAAGCTTAGGGGCTGCTGAATGGAAGGGGAGGTGACTAATCAGAAGAAAAACACAGAAACAAAGACAAAAATCAAGTTTCAGTGTGCTCTTCCACTGTCATTAAGGAGGCCTGATATGGGTAAGAGATTACAACCTCTGAAAGTCTCAACTCTTGGTACTTAGGCACAACATGAGCCAAGCATACAAGCACAGCCACCAGTACTTCTTGAGACGACTCTAGTGTGGAAAGAGCACATTCAAGCTCAGATTAACGGCTCTAAGTCTTTCTGTGCCATGCTTCAGATGTGTATGCATGAGCAAGCTCCATTCCATCATATTGCAATCTCAGAGGAGCCTGGCTTGCTTTTAAATGCTAATGAACACAGAGTATCCCAAGATGCAATATCCCAAGTTTCAACAAAAGCTCAGTATGATGTGAGCATTTATATGATGAAAACTGAAACGATCACCAGTTGGAGTCAAGTGCTCTACATTCCAGTTTGTGGATGCCAAAGATTTAATACAGACTGAAATCAAATCCCCATCTCAAAGAGAGGAGTAGATAATAAACTATTCATAAAGGAAAAAGCAAACAAGCAAGTTCTCTTCTGGAATTAGGAGGTTTCATCTTTTACAGTTAAGTTTGTTTCTAAAAAGGGAAATATTTTTAAAGCTTAACCACTTCAATTAACATTTTGATAATTTGCAAATCCCCAAAATGCCACCAGAGAAATGATGAATATTTGCCCAGTACTGCATGGAAGAAAACAAAGCTAAGAGTAACAAAGCCAAGAGTAACAAAGGCACATATTCAGATCACACTTCTGTCATATGCTTTTTCTCCTCCAAGATACTGAACATATTGCTGCCTAGAGATGGGTATCAGTTAAAATGTCATATTAATAAGGGTTTCACAAATCACCCAGATCTCATGGCAACATTCAGATGTTTCCAAGTGAATGACCCTGAAAGGGAAACAGTTTCGGGGTCATTCCAAGCACACAACCAAGGAAAGAGCTGGGGGCTGGCAGAAACAAACAAAAGAAAATAAGGAAACAAAGAAAGAAACAAGAGAAAATAAGAAAACTAAGTTCCTGGATTTTAAAAGATTTACAAACAATACTTTTAATTACCAGAATCAGTGTGCAAATGATCAGACTTGCAACAAATAGACACATCCTGAAACCACATCCTGAATAACCAGACATGGTGGCATAGCAATGCCTTTAACACACTGAAATACCTCTACATTGTCTTAAATAAATAAATCAATCGCAGGCTTGCAGAAGTGAAACATACTTCAACAGGTTTTCTAGCCCAATCCAGTCTTAGAGCAGGCCCAGCTCTTCTTCAGCCACTCTTGACAGATATGTGTTTAGCCTGGTTTGTGCAGGGTCCAAGCATGACACTTCACAGCTCACCAGACAACCTACTCGAATGTTTCTCTGCCCAAGGCATTAGGCGTTTTTTTTATTAGTATCTAATTATAACCTCTGTGTTGCCATTTACACATATTCTTGTCCCATTTACTGAGGACAAGAGGAAAAAAAACCCTTCTTTCCCCCACAGAAAATGTATTCAAAGAATCACACACCTCACTTTAGTCTTTCCATTCAAAGTTCAAAGACCTTACATTCTGACTTACAATGAAATTTGTTTCTCTCTTCTGGACTCTTCCCCCATTTCTCTCTTCAACTATGATGCTCAAAACTGGATGTAAAGAGCGAGCAACTGTACCTTGGTTTAGCAAAGCTCCATCTAACCAAGCACTATCTCCAACAGTCTTTAATAGCAAATAGTTAGGGAATAAGTTTAGGACTAGACAAATATGTAATACCTCACTGGAAAATACAACCTACTTAAACTCTAGTAGTTTACTGCTGAAGGATTTTCTTGACCAGAGGATACTTCCTATATTTCTTACTTAACAATGACTTTTTAATTTAACTTGTCCTGTAACTCCCTCTAGGTTCCCTCATTATGAAAACCAAGTAGCATCAGAAGAACAATGAAAAGTTTTCTCCTGCTCCACTGTGATATCCCTCTTATAGTGCAAGAAGCCCTTGCCTAGGTAAATTTCCTCACAGAGAAGCCCTTTCACAACTGCGGTCATCACTTCTTCCCCTCCCTCCACCTTTTCAGCTTAACAACATCTTTTTTGCTTCTTTTTGAGTTACAACTATGACCAGAACTGCACATAGCATTCCAGGAATGGATGGGAACATTGTAAGTTTTGCTTTTCTCTGTTTTTCTAACACTTCTTAGGATTCAGTTTACTATTTCTGACCACTGACATTTCCACAGAACAATTATTATAACCCCAAGAGCTCATTCATGTGCCATGACAGACAGCTCAGAAAAAAACCATGTAAAATTATGATTCTCCCTTCAGATGCATTTTGTTAGATTTGTCTCCATGCAATTTTACCTGACATTTTACCACTTCACTATTCAGTACAAGGACCCTCAACAATCCTATGCTGTTGTCCTTCATATGCTCTCAGGGATTTAGCCTCATCTCTCAACCTGCGCACTTTGCTATGCACCTCCTTTCCCAGAGCAGTTACACACATGCTGAGCAGCATGATAAGGCTCTACCAGCGACCGCCTCTGCAAACCCATTGCAGCCACCTCCTCTCCTCTTCCTGCTCTGCTGTTTGCTCAAGGGTAAGAGGAAAGACAGTCGCGTGGGCAATTTATTTTTGTTGAGAAGCTTTTCAGGGACTTTATTAAATGCCATTTGTAAATGCAATTAAACGACATCAATCCAACCTCCCTTGCCCACATGCTCACTGGTCCCTTCCAAGAGCTCCAACAGATTTTAGATTCATGATTCTTCTGCAAAAACTCTGCTGTCTTTTCCTCAGTATATCACGTTCCATCATGTGCTCTCAATTCTGTTCTTCAGAACAGTTTCTACTCAGTTGGCTGGCACAGACATCAGGCCTACTCACAACAACAAACATAATTACTCTGTGGATTATCACAGTTTTTGTGAAGTACATGGTAGGGGGCACAAGAGCTATAACAAACTGTGCTGTCCCTCAGCTGAGCAACGCTTGCGAGAGCCAAGATAATTTCCAGATGTCTCAGTATCACAAGATACAAAGATAGGGGTAATGTCCACCTTAGCTATGTCTGTATCTTCTCTTTGTTTGACTAAAAAAATATAATATAGAAGGAAAGACTTGGTAAGCTTATTTTTCCAGGGAAAAGTCTGAAGGGGGCAAAACCATAAAATTGATATAGAAGCCTGCATTCAGCAAGCATCCTGACTGTGGGTAACAAAAAGACGGACTACAGACAGAAAGCATCACATAAGCAGCAACACTATTCAAAGGAAGGACTGATATAAAAAGGATTGATGGAGAGTCATCTGACACCCCAGCATCCCAAAAAATGCTGTCATATAGTGTTACAAAACAATTTTGTTCCAGGGCACGTAAAAAGAGGAGACACTAGTGATAAACCATCCTTTTAGCAACACACTTAAGATGCACTCCATTTGTTACCCACAGTCATAAACTAAAGTGATGTTCACTGAATCTCAGGAGCACAGGAACTTAACTGACCATCATTCAAATCCAATCAGTGCATCTATTTCAGAGTACAATGAAGAATTCATCAGTTAATCTATTTAGACTTCATTTCCAAATTTAAACATAAAAAAATTTCAGTGTGTTTATCATATAATATTTAACAACATGCATATTGCTATATATAAGAGGAGTCAGAGCATATCTTGCTTTGGAAATCATGCACTGGAAAATAATAGTCACGTTCATTTTGCTGTAAAAGCACCAAATCTTATGACACTAGAGACCTGCCTGGTCCAGTACCCCATCACTGACAGTGATCGAAAGCAAGTGCTTAGAGAAGACTACAAGACAGAGGCAAACATGGAGATACTTCCTCAGAATATTTCCTCAGCCTGCAATGACTTGTACTCCTGCAGCTTCCTAAGTTTGTAATTCATAACAGTATATTTGATAGCCTGTGATGAATTTCATCTTCCAAGAATGTGTCCAACGGATTTCAAATCCATGTGCAGTACTTAGATCCACAGTGCCCTGTAGGAAGAAGTTCCATGTTCTGTGTGAAGCTGCAGCTTCTTGTGCCTATCCCTGTCAAACTATGCCAAATTAGTTCCTTATCCTTACAGCCAAGGAGCACAATTAGCTCTCTACATATGTTTTCCATGCCAGACCCTTTTCAAATCTTGGGCAAATACCCCTTGATCTCACAATGTGCCACTTTTCATTTTGTCAGCTGATCTGCAATCCTGTCTACCAACACTTCAATCTTAAAACAAAAAAAAACCCAAAACAAAAAATACCTCACACAATTCCAAAACCAAACCAAAAAAAAAAGCCCAAGCAAAATGAAAACCCTCTCCTGAGTTAATACAGACACAAAGCAATGATACAGCATTTTTGTTACTGCTCTATCCGCCCCAACTACCTCTTTCACTTTTTCTCCATCCATAAGTTTCACAGATTCTCTGGTATCCCTCTTTCCTCTTGATGCATGAAAGAAAATTACTAGCTTTTATGGCTGCACCTTCATTGTATCTTCTCCTTGTTAATATTCAGATGAATCTTCTACACCTACATTAACAGCTCCTTTATTTATGTCCTACCACCCCCGCTGGGTGCTTCCCAGTGTCTCCCCATCCCTATGTCAGAGAACACCATGTATACTTCCCTTCATATCACCTGCTTTCCTCTGCAGCCAGCCTCCCACAGCCAGTCTGTTCCTCTACCAAAACTTGTGCTTAGTCCCCTCTCTCACTTCACACGTTTCAAATCATTCCTTCCCCCATCAGATATTTCAAAGATTACTAACTCAGTGAAAGATGACAAGCTCGGGCCTCTCACACCCTCCTTTCCCTACAAATACCTCTCTTCATTTTCCTCACTATAACCATTACTGATGCTTTCAGCCTGCTGCCTCTACTTCCTCCGGGGGCTGCCATGATTTTTTTCTCTTCTCTCCTCTGCAACGCCTATCCTTTGATGCCTTTCCTTCCAAAAGAACACTTACTTTGTTTCAGCATGCTGCTTCTCTGGGACAGATGCCTACTTTGTTTTTGAAAGAGCACCTGGCATGCTGTGGGCATAAACAGACAAGTAACTGTAGATCTGATACCGAGATTGCAGCAATGTTGACACACAACAGACACAGGAAGGCTGTCTTATGATGAGCCATAGCGAGACCTGAATAATATAGGATCTTAAAAGTCACTAATGATCAAGAAGGCCACCCAAAGCCTTACCTTCTCACACCATGCAGCCTTTCGGCGAGTTACATGCTTACGCAGTTGATCACGGAGTGTCGTTAGGTCTCTGGATAATCTGTCAATTTGCTCAGTCAGACTGTCAGCCCAGGGGCAGCATGAGGTCACCTTTGGCAGCTCACTTCCCTCTACGTGAGTGTCCTGGGACTCACACATATTTCCCTCTTCAGCCATATTATCTAACACAGTTTCCTAGAGGAAAAGGAATAAAAGTAACGCTTCATCAAAAGCAGAAATGGTATGTCCCCCATCTTCCTGGTAATTCATAAGTAGAAATTCACCTCTGCCATCTCAGTATACAATTGCTCCACAATTTCAGAGTTATTTTAAAAGATAACCCCCTCAGCTCACTTTAACATATTTCTAAGTTAGCAGAAAACTTATGCTGCCAACCTAGCTTATTTTAGAAAGCACTGAACACTGTGAGATACTCTTCACTGCAATAAAGCCTGAAGTAACACTCATGGGACAGAGATCATTACTGAGGAAACTCTACATATGCTCCTTCCCCTCAAACTCTGAGGTTGGATGCATTTCTGTGGTGTTTTGGAACGACCAGGAAGGAGGTACATGCTTACATGTTCAGGACAGCCCCATCTAGTATGTGGCACAGCGAGCTGTAACACCCATTAGATCACCTGTGCCCATGTAAAACTGCAAGTTGAAGAAGGCCAAGAGATCCCTGCTCCAGGCTCTGTCAGCTCTGCTTTGACCATGAGCACCTAGCTGGTTCTATAATTAATTCTGCAGCTGCCTTCAGAGATAGCAACTGTTATTTGAAATACTAAAAAAAAAAAAACCAAACCAATAACTTCAGAGTCCTTGAAATGCATGCATCTGTATACACTGTGTGCACAGATTATGCAGAAACAGAGTTTTCAAGCCAGGTTAGCACAGCACAACTAAAGGACCCAGGCCTCTTCACTCAAAGAGTATTAAATATTTATTTCCATATCGTTATCAAGAAGACATTAAATAGGAGAGGTCATAATCTCTTTTAAGAGATTAACATAATCTGCATTCAAAATGATCTTTTGAAATTGGAGAAGTGATGTGAAAACAGTGAGAGGAAATTCAGCAGTTGAGCAGCATGAACTACACGCAGGCAAGATAAAACCAAATGCATAATTACTGAGTCAGCAGCCACACCGCTGGAAGAGACATCAGAAAACCAAAAGTCACCAATGCTGCACTGTTAAAGTCAAGCACCATTTTAGAAAGTATAAACACAAGTCTCCATGATAGAAGAGCTCTGACTATAACACTGATATACAGGGTGAGGCACCTGAAGTTAAACATAGGCAAACAGGAGGGAAAGTCCCATATGAGAACAGCAACAGCCATCAGAAGCTTGATTGAATGGCCTACAAGGAGACATTGAGAGAACCAATTTTGTTAGCCTAGAAACAGGAACTGGGAACACAGTGACATGCTAACAGCCTTCACTTATATAAAAGGTTGCTATAAAGAGGATGGGAATATTTTTATTCCCCTCACCCCCTCTTTCTCTCTCTTCTCTGCAGGTAGGTTAAAAACTCTGGCTTCATGCACAGCAAGAGATTTTTTGGCTCATACAAGAAAAAAAAAAATTAGATAACTAAGAATTGCAAAAGATATCTTACAAAACTTCCTTTCTCAGTGAGCATCAGAACTGCAAACTGGCACAAAGGAGCACTGACCCCAGCAGCTGATGTTGACCAGTTCATGACAACACATATTTTGGACACCCACAGGCTAACAAACTGCATGGAATAAAACAAGGCTTTTGTTGTCGTGGGGTTTGCTGTTTGTTTGGTGTTGGTTTTTTGTTGATGTTGCTGTTAATTTGAAATTCACTGAATGACAATTTCAAAGAAACATTCCTGCAGTCACTACATTTACTGTAGTTATGTCTTGCTGTCACGCTCATGCCTACAACCATCGGAAAGATCTGGCAGTAGCCATGCAAGCACCATCCCAGCCATCAGAGCAGCAAGGAGTGAAAGGTAAATTAAAAATAATCTACAGTTTATAAAGTGAGTCGATAATTTAAGAAATTAGTTCAGTTGGCTTCTAAAGACT
>JAVHNF010014599.1:0-25600 GCA_034783455.1 Micropsitta finschii
AAATCCACATCCACTTTTGGAAAGTGCACAGGCAGAGGTGGGAATGGACGGTACAAACTGATGAAACAAACCAGTGGATCACACCCAAGGAAACATTTCTTTCTGATTTGCAGACTCTGAGCTTGGTGGTAGGTAAATTTTCAAAGCAGTTGTACTTTCATTAGTGATTAATCCAGTGCAAACATATTTAATCAGTAGTAAAATCAATTGTCATTTAATCCTCATGATTACAGAAGGAACAGAAAACACTTCCTGAGGCCAGAATTGATACCCAAAACTGTAGACAGTTTTAAAGATACCAGTCTGGAAAATAAATACCTCTGTTTTGTCTCAGCCGAGTCAAAGGGATGATTCATATGCACTTTTCATTAAAGAATTATCTAGCTCTAAATTTCCAAAAGCTTTGCTGTCCTCCTCCCCAAGCCTGACATGCAGTAAAGCATGCCTTTAAACTGCTGAGAATCTTTACAGTGACCTTTGGTCTCCTGGTGCTTCAGCTTTCAATCCCTGTCCTCATTAGGAGGCTCCTATTTTTGTGACATAAACTAACAAGGATGAGGAGACAAATAAAGCATCACGTTCCAGTGTTAACATCCAACTGTGCTTCTGCCTGTAAGCTTTCCCTACCATTTTCTCCCTCTCTCTACATTTATGCATCCAGTGTTCCTGGGGAAGACATCCAAAGAAACCTGGCATGTCACTGTACATGTTCAGAAATGCAGATGTGCCATACAGGGGACAGAGGGGCTGAGACCTGGGCATGCCTGCCACTTCTTGACAGGGAAAGCACTGGCCGTAGAAATAACCCCACTGCTTATAGGTCAACCTAGGACCTCAAGGAGGAGCAGAGGAGGTCAGAAGTAAAGGCAAAATTTGGCTTTCTGATTTTAAAAAGTATCTCTATATTCATGCACAGGTATTTTATAAGTACTTGTTTGGCAATAACCAGTTAGAGAGCACACTGTGACCCCCAAGGGAGTGGATCAAAGTGAAGATGTTGACACTGAGACATGCTGTTAATGCAACATTTCTGAACTTGATTTTCTTGTACCATCAAGAGTGCAATATGCCAGAAACCTGATCCCTGGGGACCATTCAAGGTTGAGCTCCTAAAGAATGCCGTTCATGCCAGTTATTGCTGCAGATGGGATGGCTTGTTTACTGTCTGGAATCACTCCCCCATTCCTCTGCCTTCTGAAGTTGAAAGGAGTGCTGCCTGTAATAATTTGTTTTGGTTTTCCCATAAATTTGCTCCCTAAACTGAAATGCAGCATTCCAAAATGAACCAAAATATCACTGAAAACCTCTGCTTTTATCTCTTCACTGTCTGGATTTATGCAACGTTCTCCATGACAACCAGTAGCACCAAGCAACACAACCCAAGCCGAAGACAGCAGTAGGGTATATAAGCACCAACATAAATAAGCAGAAATGCAAGTAATTTCTGTCTGTGAGAAATAACTTCCTAAGCAAAAACAACACATTAAACATTCTTCCAGGATTCATTAACTTCCCACTAAGTAGGTATTCTGGAAAATGTGTCACAAACAATGGCTGTCTGTCTATCTACTTACCTATCTATCTATAAAGACAGATAATAAAGAATCACCTTCCACTAGAACTGGGAATACCAACTTTTTCTATAGCTAATTATGGTGCAATGTGTACCTTCTTGCATGCAGCTCTTAGCAGTGGTATTTTTTGTCATGTTGTGTTAGGGCAGAAATATTCAGTCTCAAAAATACTTTATCAGTTATTTTCGTATAATTTTTGGTTTAAGTATTGGGTTGGGTTTGGGTTGCGAGAATACAATATTCAGGACAACTGTAGAAAATATAAGTGGCTTCTTCTATCACAAACTGACTGTTTTGCCCTTTTATCATCCTGGTGACCACTTCTGATCTCAACATCAGAAAGTGACATCGCAAACCACAGTGTGATAATGACTAATGAAAGGGTTTTTTAGTTATCATGTTGTTTATCATTTTGGGTAGGGCGTTACTACCTGCATTTCTGGTGCTAGGACTGAGCAGCCATGCTACCTTCTGCAGATGACACTGCACATGCACTGGACAGACAGCAGCAGAAGAGTGTTAAGATCAGCCAAGGGGAATGGCATCGTTAGTCAGAGGTTGCCGCCTCTTGCATGACTGCATGATAGGAATCGCTGCAAACGGGCAAGTCAGGATATGCATTGTGTGATGCTGCTGTGCCACGGCAAACTCCTGTACATGCTCCTTTTGATCCCAGGTCTTGGCTTCTCAGGGTGGGCTGCCGCTTCCAGCAGGATCTTCCTCTGATAGCTGTTTCAGCTGCCATGCACAAACAGCTTTGTCTGCTCCAGAGCACAGAACCAGACAATTAGTGGGGAGAAAAATGATTTTTGCACAGCTGGCAGCCAGCACAAATGTCTGTTAAATTTGTTTATGCCAGGGCCCTGAGCAGCTCCCACTGTACTGTAATGCATGTTTGTGCAGAAAGCTGTGATAAGCTTCACATGTGACTTAAGTCCTTTCCAAGCCTCTACACCGAGCTGAAAACACAATAATTTACAGGTTCATTATTTCATCTGCAACCCCCAGCACCATGTTCCACAAGTAAAAGCACGAGCACTGTGGAAGTATTCAGTGATTAAGCATGAAAGTTATAAGAAAATGCTATTTTTGCTTCAGCTCTTTCATCACTGAAATTTATATTCCCCACCATAAGTGAGGCACAGGCTGTTCATATTTTTTTCATAAGGAAATACCCAATAATTTTGCCTTGGAAATTGTATTTGTCTACCAGAAAATACTCAGTTATGAAACCTGAAAAAAAAAACCCAGATAAATTCAGTGGATTTTTTTCCTGGTTTAAGTGTTTTTGATGGTGTGAACAGATCGCCATTTTTTACAAGAAAAGCCAATATAAGACTGTTCTGTGAGAGCATTGACCATTGTTTCAACAAGAGTGAGTCACAGTCTGACTCTTCCAAAAGACTGTGTGTATGGAAGGGGGGCTGATGCACTCTAGACACTACTGTAATCTGTGAAGATGTCTGTAACAACCAACACTCTCCCTAATGAGACCTCAGAATGTCTTGATGATCTTCTCTAATTGCTCTGTATAATTGGAAGATGCTGCAGCCCCACTCTGCACTAAAGATGAGCATTTCAAAAATGCTAATCTGCAAACTGTATAAATACAGCTCTAATTGGGCTGGGGGGGTTGAGGGGTTGTTTTCAGGTTGGGTTTTGGTTGGGTTTTTTTTCCCCAGTCTTGATTATTTAAGGAAGAAAGCAGAGTAAATCTGTGCCAAAAATGCATTGATTATCAAATTGCTAACATTAAGAACCACTGATCAAAAAAATTGCCTGTATGACTGCACTAAAAATGGTCAGGATTTTACAGCAGCTTAAAAACTGTGTTCGGTTTTCCTTCTCTCCCCTTTTCCAAGGTGGGTTCCCATCCCTAACAAGTTTTCGCATCCTGTCAGAGTTGCACAATGAGACAGGAAGCTGCCATTAGCTGGCATTCAGGGACTTCCCTTGGTATGGAGGACAGTAAGGCAGGCCTTACAGCATCCCACTCTAGCTCACTCCCTGCTTCTTCCTGGCGTAACAGAAATAGCCAGCAAATGCAGTTTTGGGCAGCTCCCCCAGGGATATGGCAGAAGGTTTGGCTGTGTCCAGTCATGCCACAAGTTATCCCCATTCCTCTCTTGTAGCAGGGATTCAGGGGGTGGAAAGAAAAGCCACACTGCTCCTTCCTCTTTCATTCAGGGTTCCAAGGGGACAGATTCATCCCATCTGACTTTGTCACCTCACCAGGCCACCCAGTTAGGAAGCCAGTCTTCCTTGAATACCAGGGAAGAGAGAAAGTCCTCTCTAAAAACACTGTGTATCACCTAGATTGAGACCGCAGTCACACCGCAGAGTGCTTGCCTTGCACCACAGTGGGATCCTACGCCTAGTTAGGCGCATGAGAAGATACTTCACAGCGTATGTACCTCCCTTCACTGCTTTAAGCTAGAAGAGTTATACTTACCCACGGAGGCTGCCAAATCCTTTAGCGTGCTGTTAGACTTGATCAGTCACAAGCTCCTTGCCATAGATTAGGTTGCATTTATCTCTGCTCTGTGCTGATGGTTGCAAAAGTTGCATGATACAATTTTTCTCTCAGGATGAGATTTCTTTCTCAGTAGCAGCATGGCATTTGGACAGCACAGCTGACAAAAAGATTAAGGCACTGTTGTTCTCTAGGTTTGCTACTGGAAAACTGAAATTTAGAGCACTTGTTTCTAGCATGTGACTAAGTTATAAGCAACTGAAATCTTGAGTTTTATCGTGGAAAACGTCTGTCCTATTATCTGACATTGCCTACAGTATCTATGCTTCCAGAAGCAGCTGTGTGGTGAAAGGCTTGACAAGGGGATCCACATCCGCAGCATACTATATGCATTCATAATACCATAGCTCATTTGATGGAATATTGGTCAAAAAAAGGATGAGGAAAGAGTATGAGCATAGACGAGGCAGCCTTATTACCCTTTCTGATCACTACCATCAGCAAAGCTTTGTTGTGTTTGCCCCATTCTTCTTTTTTTTTAATGATTTTTCTTTAGGAGCACAAAAGAAAGGGAGATAGAATCTAGCACTTCATCATCTCTCTTGTAATCTCTTTTATCGAAAATGTGTTAATTTGGAAAAATAAAAAGGAGGATAAAAGGATGATTTATGAACATACATAGAGTAATAAATAAGCTTATAACATTGCAAAAGAGCCATTGTTAAGTATGTTTTACATTTGAACAGCTATAAAATTTTTAAAGAAAGCTCTGGTGAATCTGGTTTTAATGAAGTCTTTTGTCTCTCCACAGCAGTATATTCCATGTGGAGAAGGTTATTTTCCCCCCATTTCTGATATAGTAAACTCTCACAAAGATAGCCAGGGCACTTGTTACAGCTGCTGTATATTGTTCTTTTCAAAACGAACAAGAAATCCCGCTATTCAACACACTCCCTTAGCATGCCATTGAAGCAGTGGCTGCCAAAAAGAGTGTCAAGTGTGCAAAGTCAGGATCTCTCCTGAGTAAATGGTCAGTGTCAAGAATACAATTAGCAGCCCCAAAGGGGTGAGAAATACAGAATCTGCCCCCTGCATTCATGCCTAGTGAGCACACACAGGCTGGTCATCCTTTCGTTTTGCTTTTCACACCTTGAAATCCCAGCACTTCTGACTTTACCACCATCACCTCTCAATTCCCTGCTCCTTCTGCTGGCTTCCCAATGATTTCCTTGACATTCAGGTGTCTGACTTGCTGGCATTTTTTTTTACTGTGTGCTATTCCCCAGGGTAAAAGATACAATTTGTGTGTCAAAGTTGGTGTTTGTTTCAACTGTGCTGGTCAAAACAAACACAAGCACAAGCCCCTGAGGTTATGTATGCATTCCAGTGTTTGAAAATGAGCACTGCTCCTCGAAGTGTTAACTACATTTTAAAATGAAAATGTTAACCGAGCTGATTATAAAAGCAGGTCATATGATGAAAACCGAAGTCTGCTGTGAATGCAAAACATCTGTAACTGATGTGGAGGTTGTTTGTCTGTACCTTTTAATTAAAACTTTGAGCACAAAGGGCCATTCCAGTCTAGAGGATAAAACCGGAAACACCCTGGTAGAAGTAGGTTTTTGAGAGGTAGAAATTTAGGGTGCTGTTCTTTTTCTTTCAATGTACCACTAAGCCCTTCTCACTGGAGCTTATGTAGCAGACAGTCTATCAGTTCCTTGACAGCTTTTCTTTCTCCCATAGGACAGGCAGGGCCTATATGTGAGTAGGTTTTGATCATCCCACATGCCTTTTCAGGCTGGTTATCTGCAGCACCTTTTCTTACAGCCCTTGAGAATTCATGTATGGCCTGTGTATCTTGCTGTAAAATAGCTTCATCCACAGTTTCTCTTTATCATCACAATCTGCTTATACTTTTGCCCATTCCTCCAAATGGCAGGCTGTATTTGACCTGTCCCACAACTAACTCAAAAGATCTTAGTTTCCTCTTGCTTCCGTGAATTATTCTAGAGCTACTTAAAACTCAGAACTAGCCAAAAGCCCTCTGACTGCACCACAGCTGAAGAGGGTGACTTTTTTGTCAGTGCTCACCATCTTGGTATTTGACTCCACTGGTCTCCCTGATCATAGCAAAACCTTAAGGCAGCGAAGCAACAATGTGAGGTTGGAGCATCAGTGTGGTAACTGAAGGAAAAAATGGTGATGATTCTTTCCTCTTCTTTTCCTGTAAGGGAATGCAGATGAAAAGTGCTCCTGACAAGTTCTTGTCCTGAAGAGAAAAGATGAGAGGAAGAAAGGAACTATAACTCAAAGATGTGTGTAGTGAGTTATAACACCTCTTGAGGTTGCTTCTGAGGTAGAGCATCTCATGTGTCATCCTTCACTGGTGGCTGTGGCTAAAGCTGCGAATCTGGACCTACAGGGTTGCATAGCAGGTTGCAACTCACTAATTGTCTTTGATATGAAGGGTGGCCGTTGGCATGCTGTAGCTCCCCCTTGTCTGTGTGGGTGTTAGCTTGGCAGTAACTTTAAACTACTTGCGTACCCTGGACCTGCTCCTTGCCCTTTCCTGTCTCCTTCTAAAAAAGAACGTGTTTATTATCCCTTGGCATGCCCAGCAGTGGCTTTCCTTCAACGGTTTGCACCTTCTTTGGCTAGAGAAGCACCCACCCTCAAGATTTTCATTTGGAGCCCAACATGAGCTGCTCTTGTCTAGCAGGTTTCACAGTATCCTAGTACATCGCATGGGAAATCTGCATTAGCAGCAGGTAAACATTTACTGGAGCCAGTTCAAAGGCTCTGAACAGTGACCAAACGAAGGCAGAAGGAAAGCAGCCATGGTTCACAAAGCTGCTATCCCACCCACCTCATGGAGCAGGGGATGGATGGGCCATGCACTGAAACATATTTTCAGCAGTACAGGCCCAGGATAATTTATGAGAGCTTATAATGCTAACTACTGATGTTAAAAATGCTATATCCTGTGTAGAGGTGGGCAAAGTAATGAAGCATTAAGTCTGGCTGCAGCAGAAAACCTGGCTCTGTCTCGGCTCCGTGCCCATGAATGAGTGAGAGTCGGGATAGAGCCAAAGTGCTGAAAACTGTCTGGCATTGCTTCCTGGCGGTCACGGCAACCTGAGGTGCATGCACCTATGTGTGCATGTGCATGGGCACGCACACGCGTGTGCCACAATATGTTCTGTTCATGTTTTCATGCTGCACGCTCAGATACAAAGATCTGATGATGGTTTTGACTCACAGGGCTAAGACAAATGTTTGGCTTGTCATAGCCTTAGTGTACCTACAAACCTTTTGGCTTGCCTTGGAGTAATGCTTAGACATAATTGGAGACATCTTTCAGCAGCGCCTATCTCCAGGACTGTGAGACATAATGAATTGTTCCTCCCCCTCAAAAGGTAAACTGCTGCTGAACTCTCAGCACTGTGTTCACCTGCCTGATGAAACATGTTTTGAATTACATAAGACTAAGTGATATTTAGTTTCCCAAGCAGCGGTGGTGAGAGGTTTGCACCTAACAGGAGATTATCCCTGAGCCACATTCGTAGTTGAAGAAAGCATAAAATACAAGCATTTGCATTAGATTTTTAACAGCTCAGAGGTGGGGACTAGCATTTCCACGAGCTGTTTATAAAACCTGCAGTGATTTACAAAACATGGGTCCAGATTTGCCTCAACTTGGGGCAAATATTAATTTATTTTTAAATTCAAGACAATCTCTAATATTTGGAAATGTAGAAAAAGACTTCTTTGGTAATTCACATTCTTTAAAAGTTGGACTCTGCTAATGCTGGGAATGGATGCGACTGAGTTCTGCTTGTGAATTACATATATTTTGAATTCAGACACATCCACTTATATTTTGAATTCACATACATCCATGCAAACCCAAACAGTATTTTCTTCACATTGAGTGGTAATTGCTAGGTTGCACATGCTTTCAATGCAAACAGTAGACGAACAGTGAAGTCATCCAAATCCCCAGCTCAAACCACTCATGAGTTCCTCTTTTTGACCTCAAGTACTTCTAGCTGACTGCCCTCAAGTCCTAGTTCTCACACTAAATGCCCAAGGGTCTCTCAATCGTACTGGTCTTTTCATGTGCTTCTGCACTCTTTCATCTGTGGAGGGAAGTGCTGATAATTGCATAACATGTGGTTTTGACCCATTTTTGGGGATGGGTTTTATGCACTGTGAAAACTATAGACTTGATATATCTGGGCTTTGTCGAAACATTTAGTATCTTTAGGCTCTGGTAGGAAGTGTGACTCAGGGCATCAGGAAACCTGTGGTTTCCACCTGTCCATGTTTGCAGGCTCAGCTTCTAGCTTATTTTTCCATGCTCCCAGCTCTGCAATAGAAGGATAACAATTCCCACCTGTTCTGTTAAGCCAAGTAGTACAGTTTGATACTGTTATCAGGGACCACATATCATGGCAGTGATTCTATAAAACTCTCCACTTCCCAGCTATCTCCAACAACGCATGTATATGTGTTAATGCACACAATCTCCACTTATGCACACATGTGCATTATCTTCCCCATACCCACACAAGCATGCACAGTGCTCTGTGAGGTATTTTGAGTGCTGAGGAAAAGGCGGGTTGCACTGAAACATATTTCAGCAGGAACACTAAACAGTCTGAAACTGAAATAAGGGGTTTGCATGCCACATACTTGGGAAAACATTTGCTTCAGTTTCTTACTGAATACAACAGCAGAGTATTCTTAAGAAGGCACTTAAAAAAGCTAAACTTACCATCATGATCGCCCCTCTGCTTTTTCAATGTATGCAAAAGCTTTACTTAGAAAACAAACTTTCCCTTGTGCTTTAATTGGCTGGAAAACATGTGGGTTTTTTCCCCATTTCCACTTCAACCTTTGTTTTGTCCTGCCTACAGCTGCTCTGACATTGTGGTCAGGACACTTGCTTGGTCCTGTCTTTATACTGTGTTCACAGGCAAGAGCTGTAAAACAAGGACTGGGGAACAGGCAACAAAGTTTGTATGTCTTAAGAATCATGAATTTTGTTTAAATTGGGTGGAGAAGGGTTAAAATAAAAACATTAACTTTATAGTACTTTCCATTGCCTTTTTGCTGCATTGATTTAGGGGTGGGCTTCTGGGTCTTCTTAAAATTGTTTGCTATGAAAGCTAGCTGGGGAAAAAAAGCCACACACTTGTCACGTTGTGTGGCAAGAAAAGTGCCATATCATGAAAGTCAGGATGAAATATAGGTTGATGATGCTACTTTGGAATAGGGGCAAGCCAAAAATGCATGAGGAGACAGAAATGTGGTGTCAATTGCAGGTGTTAAATGAAATTATGTCAGGCACCACAGTGAAATCCAAGTGACCTAAAGCTTGAGAAAGGCTTTCAGTGACTGCTGAAGTTTGGCTGAAATAACTCGGTGACCTGAGCAGGAGATGTTTTACCCAGTTTGTCTTTGATTTTTGTTAAATAACACAGGTTTATGCCTTCAAACCAACGATAAGACTATCCTCGCCTCTTGGGCCGCGCTAAACCCGCTGTTCCAAAGCCTATGTCGACTTCCCGTCCGAGCCACTGAAAACAGGCAACGGTCACCGGAGGCCCTTAAGAGCCCGGTATTCTGGGGATCATGGGGTTACCTAGCTGTTACCGGGTCTACCCCGGGCTGCGCGGCGCTCGGGCTCTGCCGCCCTTCCGGCTGCAGGTCCGGCAGGACTGAGTTTTGCCTGCCATCTATCGGCACCAGCCCCGAAGAGCGGCTGCCTCCGCCGGGCTGACGGGACGGGGCTGCAGGGAGACCGTGATCTCCCCGGAGCGGTACCTGCGGAGCTGGGCTTCCATCCCACCCCGCGCCCGCTTGCGCGGCCCCGGGCACCGCGATGGAGGGGCACGACTGGGCTGCAGGGGGATGCTGCCTGGAGCTCAGCCCCGCTCCATCCCCAGCACCAGCGCGCTTGGGGTGAAAACACCGCTGCCGGCAGCGGCAGGTGGGTTGGAACTCGTAAGTATGCTTTGATGTCCACAGAAAGCACTGCCAAGACACTGGCTGAGTCCCCAGTGTTCTTTCTCTAAGCCACGCATTAATGCCACTTTATTTATTTGGTGTTAAATTTGAATCTGTATTCCCATTCTGACTCCTTACACAACAGTTTTCAGGCCAACAACATTGTACCAGTGTAAATATTACAACATCTTTTGGACAGATTCAATAAGAAATGCCTTCTGTAACCACGCCTGCCTGTTCCTTGATTCTTGAGGGAAAAAAATGTCAGTGACTGTGTGTCATGGAATGGTTGTTTTGTTTTTCTACAGTCCACTTTCATGGTAAGCCAAATGTGTTTTCAAAGCCAGGATTTGTGATCTTAAAATTCATGTGACATGAAAGGCTGTGGACGTTATTTTCTTTACTGAACAAGCCTGTGAAGTACTGTGAAATACTCCCTACAACACCGCACATAAATGCCTAGTGCAAAGGGAGATAGATTGGGACCACTTCATAGAAAGTGCTATTTTGGCTCCTGGGACCCTGTTTCAATACCACAATATCCAGCCCCCACTGCTCACTCACTCTAACCTTAGTCTATTCTTCCCAGCCCAGCTCAGGACACAACCCCACCAGGCTGCCTACACTGAACCTGCTCCAAAAGTCGTGATCCATTAAACAGTGTTATGCACATTTACTTCTTAAATATTGGCCAACAAATCACTGTCTTGTAGTTGTCTTGGGTTGACCTAATTTTATTCTGTGCCTTCTTTAAAACACTTTTATGTGTTGTTGGTTTCCTTCTCCTCAGGTGATGCATATCTTACCCAAAGCAGTCACTGTACTTCACCAGCATGGTTGTGTACTATTTTATATAATTTCTCATTCTGTGGAAACCAAGACGCAAAGAGTGTGATTCACCCAACCTATGTAAACAGCTAGTGTACGGTAAATGCAAACACACTCCAGAAATGCATCTCTTTGTAGTTCTTGCTGGTTCTGCCTGTAGTCCCAAATAAAAATGTCAGGGACTGGTCCTTGCTCAATGACCAGGTGGATCAGACTGCTTGCTGTCCACACTGCTTAGGGTCACTTCCTCAGTAACCAAGTTGCTTTTGAAATAGTTAGCTTGGGGCAGGGAAGTGAGCTTTAAGAAACTTACGAAATGTATCTGAATTTAAGAAACATGAAACGGTCAGCAGCCCAGACTTGTACTCCTAATTTTTAGCATGGGCAAACCCTTTGATGGGTTGTAAAGAGAATCAAGGGAGAAACGATTCATTGTAGAAGTTTAAATTTGCTGATGTGACTCCCATCAAAGGATTTTTCAAGATCACATGCTAAACAAGTGCCAATGATAGACCAGGAGCTTGGTCCACATGGCCTAAACTGGTACTCCCATCCCATAAGTACTGTCACCAGGGCCTGGAGAAAACATCTTACTGTATGTCATCATGGATAACTCTCTGCGATCTCAGTAAAAGAGTCTAATTTTATCCTTAAATAATAAATATCCTTTTTCTTCCTTTGCAATAAATCTGTCACCAAAGTCTATAAAAGCCTTGGAACTAAACCTTGTGCTAAATGTGGCACCTCCAGAAATCATATTCAAATGCTCCTTTAGTTTGTCTGTCTTATGTGAGAGGAGAGAGAAACAATCATGCATTATTGCTTCATCCTTATTAATCACTTATGACCATTATTATTAATATTTAAATATATTATTTTCCACAGTTTGGTGTTTCGAGTTACTTTAGATACAGGGAGGGTTATGATGCTGTCTAAACCTTCATTATTTGTTGCTATTTCTGGTCTCATAAGACTGTTTAAAACCATGTTTTAAAAAAAGGGTTTTGGGATAAATTGTGCCTTCGTGTTCTCTTTTGTGTCCTACTTCCTCAGCTGACGTGCCCAGAAAGCCAGTTCCAGGAAAGCAAAAGGAGGGTACTTTTCTGTGAATACAGTAAGACCACTGAAATTAATGCAGCACTAAGTGATAGGTTAATCCATTAAAATCTTCATGTAAGTATTCCTGGGATTATGCGAAACAAACTGGTTTCTGCTGTTTCTGAGCAGGGTAAGGAAAAATATCAAGTTTGTGGTTCCTGACAGGTTTAAAACCCAAGCGAAATAAAATCTTCCATGTTATTCTTTTAACTCTTCAACATTATGAGGACAAAATTCATTTTAAACAATGAAGTTTATTTGACCATTTGGTATTGTGATCGGTGCAATAAAGACAATGCTGGACTACAAACTGCATATTTTCTTGATTTTTGAAAGCTTCTGTAGGGACATAAATAGATTTCAAAGCGGAACAAGACTAGAACCAGCTGAAATACAGGATTTGGGGTTAATAATACATTTTCTTCTTTTTCTTCCTTTTTTTTTTTTTCCTTCCTTTTTAATGTGGTTTTGTTTGGTCAGGACCTACATCAATTTTTTCAAGACCTTCTCATGACCCAGAAATCCCCAAACACTGTTTCTAAAAGGAAACATGCATGGTGTTTCTGAAATATATAATTTCCTGAGACTTTCTTATTAGTTTCACCTCTGCTGGCCTCCACTTCCAGAAATTCAAGGTTCCTAGCAGTGCCGTCTGACATGCTTGAAACACTGCTACAGTGAGTCAGCTCAGGGATCACAAACCTCAGAAGCTCAGGTTCCCCGGCAGCCTGGCTAGGAAACCAAGCAAGGCTTGTAGGAACTATGTCCAGTTGGTATTTTCATCCATAAACTTCTGACCAGTGCTGAATAGGGAAAAAAAATAATTATCTAATAAAGGCCTTAAGCCCCAGTCCAGCTTGAAAAGATAAAGACTTGGACTCATATTGCTTTTCTATGAAGAAAACAGTGGTGTGTTTAGCCCGTCACAAGCTTCATTAGAAGTCAGACTGGACCTTTGGAGCATATAATCTTTGATTTTATACGTATTTTCAGACATAACAAGGTAAAGAAACACGGGCTTAGGTGTTCCCTTGTAGTGCTTCCAATTCATGGAAATCCCTACTTAAAAAAAATAATTTGTGGGCTACAGTAGTACAAAACTAATTTTACCTTCAAAACCAGACAGCAGGGAAAAGCATTTTGGTACTCCTTTAAATACAAAGTTACCCAAGGCTACCTCTCTAAGCACTCCGTACTGCACTAATTGATCTCTTAATTGGCTCAGTCAACACAGCAGTCTCCATCACACAACAAGCAGTAATTGCTACAAGCTCGCTTCTGAAATGTTAAGTACTCTGAAGACATATGCATATGCTGGAATTGACTGTATGGCAGCTTGGAGCAAGAGGGTGTTTTTCCACTGGAAGCCTTGCCATTGAGGGTGCAGGTGTCCCCCTGGGCTCCTTGCCTGATGGGGAGCATGCTGCTCCCCACAGGAGGCAGTGCTCTTCCCAGACTATATATGCATGTGTAAAAAGTAGAAGTGGAGGGTCTTGTCCAAAGGCCAGAGATCATTTGCAAAGGATATTAGCAAACACTTGGACCCACTTTCAAAGATAAAATTGCAGACACAGAGGAAAACTTCTCTGAGATCTATAACTGTAAAGGTGCCCTGAACCCAACCAAATGGATGTTTGCTTTCTACAGGGGCCAGTTTAGAATATAATGAGCCAAAAAGCTACTTTACAATTACTTAGTCTACATAATGTACCTGGAGACTGGATAATGATTTAAATGAGGGCAGTGTTATGGCATCTTTGCTCTGACAGATCAGAAGATTAACAGGGAGGAATCTGTTATTCCCCTTGGGACAAGATTCATTACCTTGGTAGGTGGATTAGTGGCAATGTGCCTGACAGAGTGCCTCCAAGGGCTTATCTACACAAGACAGTTGCACCCATTTAACTTAAGGGCTGACTTTAAACCAACTGAGTTAAACCCAGGCAGAGGCCTACAAATGCAATCCTTTTTTGAAGTTAGCGTAAGTTAACCAGGTAAGGAGCCAAATACTAGGAAACTGGAAAAAAAAAACCCGTCTAAAACCAACATAGGTTTTAGTGCAACCTGTGGTAGAGTCTTATGAATACCCAAGGAATACCACACTGCTTTAAGTTAAGTGGTGAGGATGACAGGGACCCTTATCCTTTCCTCATCTACCACCTATGACAAATTTCTCTCTGAATCACTGATAGAGGTAGTCTAAAGAAAGCAGTATGCGGCTTAAGTTTCACCAAAGGTCAACCAGAGATCAATAGGATATTTCACAAGATGCAGAAACCTCCAAAGAGAGGTACTGCTAGCTCTGATGTCATTTTCATAGGAAAGATAAAAAAGAGAGGCAAAAAGAGTAGTACTTTCTTTTAGCCTACAGACTTGTTGCTGTATCAGAGTAAAAGCATTTAAGACTTTGGCCTTATCTCTTTTGAAGTTACCTGTAACGAAAAATCGCTGACTCAAACACAGAGACTTTTGGAGAATTATATAGACTAATAAATAGGTGTGCACAGTGGAAAGTCAAAAGCCTCGGCCCAGAAGGAATATTTTGACATATTCTGTTTTAATAAACATGCTCCAAAAATTTCATTTTCATTTCAGTATGAACTCAAAATGCATGTTGCAGTCTTGAAAACCAACACAAAACAAAGTTATACCCTGAGATCAGACTAAGTTTGGTCTGCAGTCCATGTTACCGTGGGACAAAGATTTTATTCAGAGAAAATACTTATATTTTCTGTCAATTTTGTGGGTAAGGTTTTCCTAAATTTAACAGACCACAGCCGGTATTAAATAGGTAATTTAGTAAGTCAGTTTCTGGAAATCAAGCTTCCAGGATTAGATCACTGACTCAGTGTATTAGAGTGAGAGCTTAGCACTGATTAAGAGTAATGAGAAATGAAGGAAATGGAAAAATTTGAAAGTTTTATACAACCTGTTGGAAAGAGCAAACTGAGTCAAACATGCAACATTGAGACCATTTTAATGTGATTTTTATAGCAACAACTAAAATCACTAGAAGTCATATCTGAGTAGAAAAAAATGCAGAAGAACCCTGCACTGTGTCTGTGATAGCATAATACTCAGGTAAGCAAATCCTAACCTCCGTAGCTGGTGATAAACACTCATACCAATCCTTCTGTGCTGGCAGAGCAAACCCTAAGGGTTATGAATTTGCTCCCCAGTGCCTACCTGCATGCCAAGGACTCTTTCTTATTAGTGGGGACACAGAAAGGCTCAGTTTGTTTTCTCTTGAACCCAGTATTATTTCCCAGTCTGGTCCGAGCTTCTGTAGGGCTGGGCACACAAGCCAAGGTATTTGCAGAAGCATCCTTCAGACCATAGATTTTCTTCACCTGCAAATATGTTGTGATCTAGTTACATTAGAAACATAACAAAAGGCAAAACAGAAAACACAGTTGTAGATGTTTCTGAAATATACAAGTGACAAAATGAAACAAAAAATCATTGTTGATTTATTTATGCAAAGGTTAAATCAGAAAGGTCTCTCTCATTTTTACCAGCCAATTTTCTTTACTTCTCCCCATGCCCATTTGTCATCAGCTTGATCTATATCTATATCATGTTGCATCCTCTAGCAAAGAAAAAAAGATGGCATGTAAATTCACACAGAACAGTATTAAAATGGTGGGGTTTGGATTGAAAACTGAATGGCCTAACCAAGAAGAAGAAAATGTAAGAATTTTGTGGTGTGTTCCCTTTTCTGACAGGCAGGACTCTGGCTTTGGATGTCAAAAAAACCAAACAGTGTTTCCATCCTATCTATGTCACCAGGTTTTTAACTTGACTTTAACAAGACAGGACATGAAACCAGCAGACAACCAGAAAAAATGTTTGGTTCTTAAAACCATGTGAGCTTTAAACATGTTACCTAGAAAATCTTCAGTGTGGAAATCATGTCATTGTGCTTTGATGGAGTACTTTCCATTAGACAGGCAACAGCATTAAAAATTATTTGTTCTCCAAACTCCTTCCTGTTCTGTCATGGTCACATTTCCAGCATGGATGACACACGTGTTTAAATAACACAAGTTCAGGGATGTACCCAGAATAGAAAGTCTCATGAAAGAATATCAGAATTCTGTACCATCCATTTCTTCCACAATCTTCCAGAAGAACTGTATTATTCCATAAATACTTAAATGTGCTTTCTTCTGGTTTTTAATACAATTGGGTTTTTTTAAGAGCATAAAATCTGTTCCAAAATTTCAGGCATATTAGTACTCTAGGTAAGATATACTCCAGGTAAATACCAGATTCTCTATACCGCTTGTTAATTGCTGTTTCAGTTTCATCCAGTGTTTTAAAATCCCCATCCATCTGCCAGCTGTGACAAGTTCTGCTAGATCAAGTGGCATTTGTTATCCTGTTACATTTCTCTACTTCCTAGTTTTGCATTAACACTATTGATTTTAAGCCTGATACTTTTCATATTCTAGTCTTAGGGTCAGGTTTTACATGTCTTCCCCATGAAGGGAGAAAGGCATCTCAGCACCACTGTGCAGATGCATTAGCCTTTTTCTAGGGTGGTGGCTGAGTACGCTGAGACTTGAGGAATATATTTAAAGATACAGAAGTTGTGGAAATTCTCTCTAAAGTAAGGACACAATGGCATCAGAGGATGATGAAGATTTACATATAGTCCAGACTCAGCTTTGAGGAACTATTTATCTCTTTGAAGATGTTTATGGAAGTGTTTATGTCCACCTTCTTGGTGAAGGAAGGTGGCCTGGGAACCCATAGTCTTAAGTTTCCTTCCTAACTTAAATGCCCACTACCCTGAGTTGAAGAGCATGAAAGTCTTTTAATGATTTCTTAGAGAAAGCAAGAAAGACATAGACATACTAGGGTGAGCCCAGCAAAGGCCCACTAAGGTGGTTAAGGCCCTGGAGCATCTAACATGCAAGGGAAGATTGGCAGAGCTGAGAAAGTTCAATCCCAAGTAGAGAGGCCTCTGGAGGATTTTACCAATGTGCATAAATACCTGGTGAGGGGGAGTAAAGAAGTCCCAGTGACAGAACAAAAGGCAATGGGCACAAGCTGAAATACAGGAGATTTTGTTTAAACTAACCAAAACAAACCAAACTAACAAAACAAAACAGCTATTTATGGGTGGACAGAGAGACTGTGAGGTCTCTATCCTTGGAATAACTCAAACCCCGAAAGCAGGATTCAAGCTAGATATTCTCCAGAGATCACCTCAGATCAGCACTCAGTGCTTCTGTGGTTCTTAGAAAACTAATTTAGAAGACAGAAGAAAACAGCCCAAAATGCACTCTGAGTAAACCAATAGATAATTTAGTACTACAAACCCTTATTTGACAGAAGTATTTTTTTAGATGAGGGATACATGTAGCAGGTATAGTTTGTCTCATCTTTCACATCTGAAATTCTGTGTTGTGGGAAACCATTAGAAGCAACAGGAAGAGCTGGGGACATGCTCAAAAATGAACAGAAAGTGTGAAAAACCTGCAGCTAAAAGTCAGTTTGACAGTCATTATGCCCTTGACATAAGCATAGGCAGCATGGCTCATCTGTGTAATGACATACTACCCCTCTCCCTGTACCAGGCAATGCAATTAAAAACGCCATTCAAATGAGCATCCCAGAGGAGGTTATGTGGAAATACTGCATCTATAGTCTAGGCGAGGGAGGGGGATGATACTACAGATATCCAATATCCATTAGGCATAATGTTAATTGTACTCTGGGTATTGGAAAGCATTAAAAGATTACAGAAAAATCTCAGCAAATGCTATTCTCAGGAATTTTAGCTGTTATGCTCTAAAGAGCAGAATACTCTAAATGATGAAGTAAAGACCTTGGATTTTGAAAAAGCCAGACATGACTTCAAAGTGAAAACCTGCTGCTATGATTAGTGTCTCTTCCTTTCCAAGACTTAAACTGGAAACTTGTGAATTACCAAGAGCTGTGAACAACTTGTGGGGAGGTACATGGAGAAGCACCACCAAGTTTCCAGTCTCTCAGGTGTCAGCTTTAACAGTTAGTGTATCAGGCAAGGCACAGTGCTTGCATGACACTCTTGCTCTAAATTGCTACTCAAATGTAAACCCATTTCTGTCTACTCCTGTCAAGGGTGGAAGGGAATTGAGGTGTTTTGTTGTAGCTGGACCAACCTGATACTCAGGCCCACTGACTAGGATTCTGTTGTCATATTACTTACGTTATTCAACATCAGTGTGAAATTCAATCTTACGTTGCCATGGAATAGCAGGGGAGACCTTTCTTTACAGACCATTTCTTTTTCTTCTTGGTTTATGCATGGTTAGGATTTGCACCAACTCCTCTATGGTAATGTCTTCTAGAGTGGCATGCACAAAAGCACTTTTGCTAAGGTCAGTGAAATCATCAAAGGCAATACGGTTAAATCAGTTAATATCTATAGTTCTGGGAAAACACAAAATCCTACAGGTCAAATGTATTTTTGCATAAGCCTAGAAACAATAGACTCGTTATTTAGTAAAAGTGACACTATTGTTGCATTTGATCTTTACTAATGCATACTGTTTCCACAATTTACCTGATGTGGTCAGGGAATGTTCACTAAGGTGTTGCACCTAATGCTATTTTATTTTTGGCATGTGGTCATCTTACTGCTCTGAATCAGACTAGTATGGGGGATATCATTCCATAAAAGTTAGTAAGCTCGGTTTTATAACTCTAGAATGTCAAATACTAATAATATGTAGGATTTAATTTGACTCCTTCCTTATCTGAGGAAGGCCTGAATCCTGATAGGAACCAGTCCAAACACTGTGGTTAGAGTGAAGTTCTACCACTGCCTGTTTTGAAATGTATCTCAAAAATACCGCATATTTAAAAGAGACTGTTGTCTCTATACTTCGCTTCAATTATTCATGCTAAATCAATCCCTGAAATATCTGTAATGCTTCCATGTTAGAGACTTTGGTCAATTTACAAATTATTTTTAGGCAAAATGTGCAGCAAAATTCTTTCAAGCTAAGTGCAAAATGTAGTTGTGATTGGCCTGCTTTGAACCTAATCTGAGCACTTGCCTGGGTTGCTTACCTGCATTAGCTAAGATGAAGCCAGTACAAGACAGGGACAGGATTTGTCCTGCAAGCTACTTTATTCTGGGCCCTTTTGCAGCTGTATGACAGTGGTAGGACTCAGGAATGAAACTACATAAAATGAGCTGGTGCGTGTTTTCTCAACAGTGTGGGCAAAGTTCAGTTTTTCCACTTCAGGGATTAAGAAGCAGGCTTGGTCCATGCTGGTGAAGGAAGAGGTCAGGGTAAGAACCGGCACGGGAACAAGAATGAAGGAGATGAAGATGTTGGAGAGACCATGGTTTTGCTCCAGCTGCCACTGGAGGAGCAGGAAGAGCAAGGCTACAGATAGTATTGATAGAAGATGCTTTGGACCATCTTTTGCAAGTTTTTGTCTTAACAGGACAGCAAGGTGGTAGCTATTTTGCAGACCCCAGCAGACTGCCATTCTAGGAGGCTGCCCCATTTGCATGTGCATCACACAGATGTAAATCCAACCTGAGACCAGAAAATAATGCCTCCAAAGTTATCCAAAAGATAACCCACCTAGTTTTGCACAGCTCATGTCCACAAATGTGTAATCAACTGATGGCTGTTAGCCCTGTGGTACTGAGTATGAGGTATTGACTTAGCAGGAAGGCCCAGACCAGATGAAATGAGTTTGACTTGATCAACATGACAATAAAAAACCCAAGAACTCCTTTGAAGGAAGTAATTTGAAAATTTCTCTTGCATTGCCCTAAAAAGTAGTGTTAGCTTTTGGGTAGAGCCTTCAAGTGTGATAGTTGCTGGTGAAATAGAATTGCGCACTGAAGCAAGGAGAAATGATGGCAGCAGTAAAACAAACGTTAAAGCTGACTTACAATTTCTATAAGGGAAAAAAAACTAGATCAGCAGGATCAGCATTGCTGGCAAGTGTTTATTTATCCTGTTCTTAAAGATTTTCAGTGATAAAAACTGCATCCCAACTCAGAAATTTATTCAAGTTATTAAGCATCCTGAGTGTGAGAAAATGTCCCTAACTCTTTTCCTTGATTTTCCTTGCTGCATGAACTGTTTGGTCTTACCTAATATTGCTCTCAATCTCTGATGTCTCAAACACAAAAGCATAGGGATTGGTGCTATAAATCTAACCGTTGAACTCAACTAGCACTTAGTCACCAGAAAAGCCAGCTACTTCTAGAAATGGTTTCCGGAGCAGGCAATTACTAGATAACTTACACCAGATAAAACTTCTTGTTAACTTACATCCGGTAAATGATGTTTGCTTACTTCAGGTGTAAGCTGTAGGGGGTAAAATAAATAAAAAATAAAAACAAAAAAAAGAGAGAGAAATATTTAAACAAAGCTTTTTAGCTGCACCCGGGTTGTTTTGTTTTACAGGGTCGAAAAGCAAGCTCCTGAGGTTTTACAAAACCCAGCTATCCCAAGTTGCACATTACAGAAGTGGGGCAGGGAAAGGAAACACAGTCTTTCATCTAACCCACAACACTGAAAACTTTGGTGGTTCAGATAAAGTGGAACCTGACTCTGAACCCGCACTGGTTTGCAAACCTCAGACCACCCCTACATATTGCTAACACTCCCGGAAGACATTGTCTTGCGGGCTGCAAACTATTTGCAGTGTCTACAGTCCATCAGGTTTCCCTACAGCAAAACCCCTGGAGATTTTGGCAATTTGGAAGGCTGAGCATGACCCAAACATTAGCTAATTTCAAAAGAGTACAGCATGAAATATTGCCTGTGACTTCCAATAAGCAGCGTTTCTGAAGATGACTTCTCAGAACTGCGGAACTCTTTATGGGCATTTTAGCAGAGATGGTGCTTGTAAGTAATCTCATTGTAAAGCCGCCTGTCCTCAAGAATACACTTACGGCACTAATTGTTTCCACAGAAAGTGGTGTTTAATGCAGCAAGATCCTCTCACTTCCCCCCTCCTTTCTTCCCTCATCTCGCTCAAGAGTGTCTAGCTCTTCCCTTTATGAAAGCCACCTTGTTCAGTCCCGAGACTCAGAAATTCACTGCAGTCACCAGCATCACTGTTTCTCACTTATCATGCTTTTCCACAAATAAAAGAACAAAATACAATAACAAAGAAACAGGTAGACAATTTTAAATGATTAACCATTTTCACCCTGATTTTTGTCTGCAAGTTAGCTTGTGAAAGTGTCACAATGATTACTCTTTATTACATTTGCTCTTTGAAATGGTTTTGCAAGAGAGTTTTTCCAGCAAGAGTCTGATCTCAGACCAGTTATAAGAGTTATCTTAGCACAGTTGCTCTAGATCTAAAAAAATAAGGAATCTAGAGCCATGTATTGTAGCTATACATCTTTTTTTCCAATTAACTATTTAGAAAAGGAGGATTGCTTGTGACCCAGGGTTAGGTCACCAGGATATTATTCCCGACAGCACAGACTCTGTGTGACTTTGAGGAAATTACATTGGTTAAGGTTTGCAAAGCTGACTAGACAAATTGAAGCTGAATCCCATGCATGTGTTTTAAAGGTTCAGTCACTGTATTTTCTTGATTTTGCTCTTGCTATTGTTGCTCTTATTATTTATTATTTTAAATCAGCCTTATGCACTCCATTCAGGCATCAAGGCCCCTTACACTATAAGAAGTCAAGGAGAAATAAGTCCCTAAATATAAGAAAGGAGAAGACAACAAGAGAGCAGGTGAGTATGAGGCAGAAGGGATTCCAGCCTGGCCAACAGGCTAAGCAGTAGTCCCTCACATCAGTCATATACTGTCAAAAGAGATTATTTCAGGAAACATGTAGAAGAAGGCAATCCTCCGTGGATATTTAATGGCAGTTTCCCCCTGTTTCTCAGATTTCCCATCTGAAAAAGGACAGTAACTGTACACCCTTACTTTATAGAGGCTGATGTTGATTCAGTTACTAATATGCAGCATTTCTGGAAGGAGTACGATGGTGGGTCTATAAGAATATCTTCATAGAAAAACTCATCAACAATTCAGTCAGCCCTCGGAATTCAAGCCATGTTAATTATTCTGACGGGAAACGTGGGTTGTCTAGCAGACACGTTCTGTATTTCAGATGGCCAGACTGATTCAGCATAGATGTCTGAGGCTACAAATTCAGCAACTATTTGCTACAGATACTCTCTAATGTTAACTTGAAAGTGACTCTTTCCAAAAAGACTCAAAGCAGAAACAAACAGAAAAGGCCAGATTTCAGTGTGTAGCTCTCAAGAAGAAATGTTCTCTGAAAACTGCCTGTGAACAAACAGTGCATGTTCGAATACTGGCAACCACATTTTACTTCAGGCTGTCCTTTCTTCTGATCAGAAAGCCTCTATGGGTGACACACTGGTGTTGGGGAAGTGTGGCTTCATTCCTGTCTATGGCACTTCAACCAAAAAGTGGTCAATATGTTTGGAGGAAAACTTAAATAAAGCACATTTGCCACTTAGTAACCAAGGGGGTTGGTCATAAAGGTAAACCTCAGTGAGTCTAAAGAAGCAGTGAGTGACTCAGGAGTGGAGCTCCTTGTGTGTGCTCTGACCACACTGAGGAATGCTCTCGTTTCCTCCCCTTTGACCATTAACAAGCTCAGGGTGGAAAACCTCAGTTATCCTGTGTGAATGCACCCTATGCCTTTGTTCTTGGTTACCTAAATAATCAAAATAATGTGAACTATTATTTATCCTCACTTGCACCTTTTCTATGTTCTGTCAAAAGCTGGGGAATAAATCACTTTGCCCCCAGGAGCATATGCTTGTTAAACATGCTAGACAAATGTTCTGTACTCTCTTTGGAAGAGCCCCTTTGGCTGGGATGTGGTGAGCATCCACAGCCAAAACCAAAGCATTTTCGATTCCCCCAAAACTGATTGGTAACCTCAAGTGTTCAGTGTCTTCACCACCCAGTCCACCCTCAACAGTAAATAGTTAATCATACTCCCAGAGAAAGCAGTGGGAACTTTGCTACCTACTTCCCCATGGCATGACCAAGCCCTGAATCTACAGAATCAAAAGCTAAAACTCAACCATTGAGAAAACACTTGAGACACTTAAGCAGAAGCTCTCCAACAGCATGATGCCAGGGTAAATGATGCTCTGCCAGGGACAACCTTTTTTGAGAAATCAGCTTCATTTTTGCACACATTCTTCAGGCAGTATCACCCCAAAATATGTACACTAACCAGCTCTGACACCTGCACAAAAGCAGCTGCTAGCAAGGAGGTGCACCAAGCTGACTTAAGGTTTAAAAACTGCCCCAAGAGCCGTTTGTGCTCCCAAGGCATGTGAACATGACAGGGAGCTTTGGAGCAAAATGCCACTGGGTCTTGGGTCTTAGAGTTCAGCATCAACCTGCTGATTTCCACACAGCCCCGCTGATGTACCAGCACTCCGATGTCAGGGAATAACACTGGGGAATCACACTACTTAGAAAGGCAGCAATATTGGCTTTTCCTGGACTGTAAGAGAAGGCTGTGCAAAGGAAATGCAGCGTCACCACCACCCATGATATGAGCAGGAATTTCACTGCAATTGATATTTGCAATCAAGTACCAGCACCACTCCTTTAGTAACAGTACAAAAGTAAAAGGCCTGACAAAGCTCTGAAAGCATGGGTCAAGTATCTAAGTACTCAAGACAGAAAAGATAATTAGGAAAAAAAAATCTAGCATTTATTAATTTTTTAGGTAAAAAAATCTCAGGGATTTTTTTAGTCTGACTCATAACTTCTGAATGCTTTGGGCTGAACACAAGAGAAATGGTTCATTCAGAGGAATTTAGTCATCTCAGAGGAAAATGCGTTATTTCTCAGTTTAATTTCCTGAAATGCTCTCTTTAGCCTAGAAATTCAACCATTAGTGCTTGGTCAGCAAATTCCTCTTGCTGTTCTTCCTTGCTTCTTTCTGTTCATGACAATTGCTTCCTTTTTCCCCTGCCTGCTTTCCCTCACACACAAAAGGCAGGCTCAACACTCAGAAAGATAAGCAGGCATTCAGGGCTCTGGTAGGGCACTCACAGTTATGCCCTACATAAGCCACCATTACTGTGGACAGTTACAGTAGAGTGGGTAAAGTTTAAACCATGTTAAGTCAGGTGAATGAACGAAAGATCCTTGTAACTCTTCAGCACACAGTAGGAATTAGTAAAGGGAGGTGGCAAAATAAGGGCTCTGTTTGTAGTGGCCAACTACTTTCTTTAGCTTTGCGCGAAGCCCTAAAGCCTTGATCATTTGGCATTGAGTGGGTTTAGTCAAAAGTCTTTGGTTTCTCTTTGAGAACACTTGTCTTAAGCTTCCTGTTTGATCCTTCAGTGTTCTCCTCTTCAGTGGAGATACACAAGGTACTTCTGGCATAGAAAATAAAGAATTAATTCGATCCTGCAAGGTAAGAAAGTAGGAAGATTTCACTTCCAGCACACTAAAAACCTCTATTAGAGAGCATATGAGCTTTCCAAGTACATCAGCTCCTCCCAGTAATTGTATAGTCACCATAGGATACATGGTAAATGAAACATTTTGTTCTTTATATCAGGAGCTGAGAGAAGGCAACCATAGTGGATCATACTGCAAGATGCTATAAAGTGTTTGGCTTCAGTGAGACAATGGATAATCAGGCTCAGGGACCTTCAGGATGTGAAAAATCGTAAAAAATCTAGTAATATGTGGCAACATATAACAAAGACCTGAAGAAAATCACAGCATATATTTCTATTCTTCATACTGCTATGGTATCTCCCATTTGCAGGTTTCAAAGCATCTTGCCATTATGAAGTAGTTCTACCCACTGTAAGATAGGTACATATCTAGATGTAGGGGATGAAGATCCATGTGGCAGCAAAGGTGTAAGGGTTATTGATATGTTACAAACCACAGAAGCACCAGAGGAGGGGCATGTCGGGATTAGGGCTTCTCCCTTCAAAAAGGTGTTGGGATCAATAGCCTGACTGAAGTGCATCAACACCAGTGCATGCAACATGGGCAACAAACACAAAGAGCTGGAAGCCATTGTGCAGCAGGAAAATTATGACATAATTGTCATCACAGAAACATAGTGGGATGATTCACACAACTGCAGTGCTGCAATGGATGTCTATAAACTCTTCAGAGGTGAGAGGGAAGGAAGGAGAGGTGGTGGGGTAGCCCTGTATGTTAGAGTGTTTTCATTATCTAGACTTTAATGATGGTGATGGTAGGGTTGAGTGTTTATGGGTAAGAATCAGGAGGAAGGCCAACAAGGCAGATATCATAGTAGGAGTCTAGTCTAGTCTTCATCCTAACTAGGAGGAAAAGGCTTCCTGAAAAACACTCATTGGCAGTTATTCCAAGCTATCTTCATGAGGAGCCAAGACTTAACGACCAAGCACTAGGCATCTCTAGAAGGCTTGACCAAACAGAAACTGAGAAGCTGCTTGCTTTGTCAGTCAAAGTTAGAGGAGCAAACACACTTAGGACATGAAGCCATCCCCAGGAGGCATCTGAAAAAGTAATTTCTTTTTTGGCTATGATCAACAGCTTCAGCCTTGGCTTCTGCAACAGGTACAAAGACACGAGTTGATCCCCAGGAAATTACACTTTTGTTCAAGAT
>JAVHNF010014602.1:16517-28701 GCA_034783455.1 Micropsitta finschii
TGGAATGGGTTGCCCAGGGAAGTTGTGAATGCTCCATCCTTGGCATTGTTCAAAGCCAAGCTGGATGAGGCCTTGGGTGGAATGGTTTAGTGTGAGGTGTCCCAGCCCTTGGCAGGGGGGTTGGAACTAGATGATCTTAAGGTCCTTTCTGACCCTAACTATTCTATGATTCTATAATAGAATATAAAAAAGCAGTTTTATGACTTTATTCAGCAAAACAGGCTTCGTATATTGCCCTATTTCAGAATTATACCTATTAAGTAGAAACTTCAAACAATCATCACATCTGTATAAACACAGCAGTGGGAAAAATAATTTCCTCGATCATGCTGAAATTACAGACTTATTTATCCCTTTCTATTACAGGTTCTCTTGGTCGATAGTAAAATCAATTATTTGTGAATCTTTACTTGCATTTACAAAGGCCCGATTAAAATACTCTGAAGTCATACTGTCATCATGAAAAGTGAAGTTCCATGACAAGATCGGGTTTTGATTAAGGTTGCTGTGGTCAAGCACTCCTGCTATTTTTACGTGATAGACAGAAAAGTATGGGATCCATCTTGCCTGCATCTGCTTGAGTAAATTAATTGTGTAACTCTCTTGATATCTGATAGAGACATATATATCCCAAAAAGTCAGTTTATCTCCTCCTAAACAGCAAAATGAAGAGATGCACATAACTGGTTATTGAGAGCTCTCTTCTGCAGCAACACAGAATTCAAGACAAATAGTTTATCTGTCAAAAAAGATGCATGTTCATGCACTCTGAACTGCTTGCAGAGTGGTTGTAGCTCCTCAAACTTTCATAGGCTTGTAATTATTGCCTACACATATAAGTGGTGTTCTAAATTATGAGTGTGATTTCGTGCATAGTTATCACTTCCAATTAACTTCACTCAGGCTGTTAATTTTCTGTAGTACTCTTAACATGATAAACTCAAAGGAAGAGTCTAATTTAATCTTTGTTTTATACCAGTAGCAAAATGAAGAAATAGGATAAGTAAAAAGCACCTGAGGTCTGTAGGGAAAGCAGCCTTTTAATGGGAAACTCTTCATTTCTCACTTCATCACAACTGTCTTGAGTGCCAGTGTCCCCTAATATCTGTAGCAGTCAGAATCCTTCTATTCACTTTGGAGTTTATGAGCTTTTTCTGGTAGAGAGAAATACAAAATAAAAATAAAATAAATTATATAATAAGGCAGTTTTCTTCAGTACAGTGCTACTTCCTCTATTTTCTGTAGCTCTCTTTTTTTGTCTACCACTTCCTCTGATTAGGAGTTGGATATTTGCTTGTTTTCCTTCAATGGCCATCCTGGAATTCTAGAATGAGTCAGGATGCAAGGGACCTACTGAGGTCTCTAGTCCAGTGTCAGGAATAAGATCAGCTTTATCTAGTCTGGTCTTTGAAACCTCAAAGGAGGCAGGCTTTACAATCTCTGGGCAGCCTGTGCTGCCTGTCTGACTGTCCTTACATTCGTTCTACACCTGTGTTGCTTGTTATTAAGTACATTGCTCTGTTATTTACAGGAAATGAATAATACAAAGAATAAAAGATTTTGTGCTTTCTCTCCAAGATTAGTTTCAGAGTGAGAAAAGTACAAATAATTAGCTACCCATTACCAGAACATGATATATTCCTGACAGAACTAACACAGCTCTGGACTTGAATTCTCGGTAGAAATTAGGACTTTCATATTTCAGAACAGTTTCAAGACTGTATGTGACTGGGCTGGCAGAGTAGCCTGTTGCTCATCTCTTGTTCTCCATTCTAGGGGGATAAGTTTCTAGAGTACTTCGCTTCCAATAGGTCTATTGAAAATCAGAATGACAAATCCTATTTATTTTTTTTCTGATTGTTCCATTTTTTTTTTTTATTGATTTGCTTCTTTATGAAAAGGATAAATGGATCTCCCTTTTATGGAGGCAAGGATGCACTTTCCTGAGGAAAAATTTGAGGGACAGAAATGTTTGTCCTCTGGTGTAGATGGTTGAGAACAAGAGTCACAGCCAAAGGACCCAGGAACTGGTAGTTTATGAGAACCTAACAGTCTGCAGCGAAGCACAGAGAAGAAATAAACAGGCTTTGGTGATGATAAAAAACAACTTTTTGGAATCAAAGAGTACTTGGCAGTTTGCTTCAGCTTGGAAATCAACTTTGTTGGTAACCAAACTTAAAAGGAAGGACAGGCAAAGGGAGAGGTGCTCATATCCAGTGTCTCTGATCTAGATGCTCCAAGTGTTCTCAGTCATGTATTCCTTATTAGATGTAATTAAATCAGTCTTTTTTAGTTTAAAAACCCTTTGTCTTCTTTAGTGTAATATCTATAAGGAAAAGGTATAGACAGATGGGTCTCAGTCCTTTGGCTGACTCTGGGTCATGTCACAGAAAATGTTAGCACAGAACATGTTTTTTTTTGCTAAAATTGGCTTGTTTAATTTGACTTGCTGACTCATTTTTCCAGTTGGTCTGTCATTCTACTCAATACCAGATGAGGCAATAGGAAAAAGAAAACTCTTTTGAATGTTCCACCCTCTTGCCAAACCATGTAACAATTAAAACCTCCAATTTTCATTGCAGTTCTTTATCTCTGTTAATTATCCAAGGAACAGTAAATCAGATATATTGTCCTCTGCTTGTTGTCAATAATTTAAATTCTAAATTCTTTATAGATTTGTTGCAGATTTAACATGTTGCTTCTTTTCCCTAAATTACATACAATTTCACAACTTGAATCCAATACATTGTTTCATTTTTTACATTTGAGATAAAATGCTAGACAGTCCAGTCTAATTGACATGTGTTTTATACACACACTAGCAAATCCACATGACTCTGTATTATCTTGATTAGTTACTTTTAATCCAAAAGGGATATCGGGTCACTCAACTATCTAACTAAAGGCTTTCAGTGGGGTTTTCTTATTGCACCATAATTTTTGAGAAGAATGTATTTTGAATCAATTGTTCAGCAGACACTAGACTGCTCACCACTAGCAGTGGTGAATGCAAAATAAAGAATAGAAGTGTAGTAGGCAGGGACCTTGTAAACTGAAAGATACCAACGGAAAATAATATTGTGATAATCAGCTTAGAAAAAATGTATAGCAGTTACATAGAAACAGAAAAATCCATTAGAAGAGTTATAGCTGACATTTTGTAAAAGAGGTCAAGAACAAACGGGATGGCAAATGTAACTTGAATTTACGACGTGATATAGTATTAAAAAAGTAAATGAGATGTAGGCAGATCAGGTGAAGTCATGTTCATACTATCAATAGTGATATTTTCAAGATAATGGAAGGCATTTTTTCATGTCTCTGGCCATATAAACTATAAGAACAAAATCTTATCATGTATACAGTCATTCCTTACCTCTCTGTGTAACTAGAAGTGTAATTGGCTTGACTCATTATTGAGAAACAACCCTGTATGGGATAGTTTTATCATTAAAAAAACAAACAAAAAAAAAAACCAAAAAAACCCCAAACTTCAGATTTTCTTTGTATTTTAAGAAAAATCAAACACACTAGTGAAGTCTGTAGGTATAATAAGGAAATATAGTTTCAGGAGGAGTGGATGGATGAAAGCCTGGCTTCCCAGGGATTCACACCCTGCATTTCCTACAGCACCATGCTGTAAGGACTCTGCTTCTCCTCTCTCTGTACCGTGACTTCCCTTCCACAGTAGCCTTAGCCTATCCCCAGGTCCTTAGGAGATCTCTTTCCCCATGTCTTCACACTTCAGTTCTTCTCCACTAACTCACTTTTACCATATTTTCACCTCCCTGCAGCATTTCTTACAATGCCCCACAACTTGCCACGTTTTTTAAGGTCCCTGATGAACCTTCTACAGATCACCAGTTTTCTTAGTTCTTCTTTCTATCTCCAGCTACCAGCTGAACAAGAAGCAGCGTGGCTTGTGGGTGCTTCTGTGCTGCATCTGTGCTTATAAACTGTGCAATGTTTATTTACTAGTCGCAGAAGAGAGAACATCTGTGTGTGTACTGCAATCTTCTGTCATTGGTGGGTAGGGATTGATTTGGATTTCTTGCCTCTTCGTAGCGGCTGTTTCCCTTGAAACAAGAAACATTTAATATCTCTAAAACACTCTTGATTGAATTTGGCAAAAGCTAGTAAGGATGAGAGAGAGCTGAAGAGCAAATATGCATAAGGCTACTCTTTAGGAATCCAGGCTAAAATATTCTTAATGGCTAGATAGGATTTTCAGGCTATTAAGCATACTGACTTCTATCCATTTGTTTCTCACCTAATTTAAACTGTGTCTTTGGCATTTATTTTCTTCTAGTAAAACTGAAGAATAGGAAACGAAAATGCATTTTATTTATTGTTCAGTCTTCTGCCCTTCAATGGACTGTTTAGTAAATGGGCATATGCCATCCATATTTTTGTTTTCATTTTTCATCTTTTGTCTCTCTTCTAATTCACTTCTGTCTGTCACTGCTTTATGCTTTATATTTGTTTACAGCCTCCTTTCTTAACTACATTATATTAAAGCTTCTGTGTTCTAATCCTTTCTTTTGCTGCCTCAATTCATCACTTCTTTATTACAGAACTTGTATTCTTGCCCTTTTATTAACTAACTTGCTGTTACCTTACTTTCATTTTGAATCCTTGCAGAACTTTTTTCTCCTTTAACCATCTCTTTTATCCCCTGCTTCTGTTTTTCTTCATTTGTTATTCCTTTCCTTTACCTGTTAGTTTTTTTTGTATTCTCTCCTTATCATCCAAGCCCCACTTCCTGTACTAAAAGTCTATCATGTAAAACATTATTGGTACATTGTATGCTCTATTTGCAAAATTCTTGTTTGAAAGAACATTAGTTTTTTCCAAAATGTCTGAATATTATCAGCTGTTGAATTAACATGAACAAGTTTTCTGAGTTCTCTCTTCTACAAAAAGGATAATTGCTTACTTCCTACAATCCAGAAGTAAAACATATTAATAAAATAAACTGAGTATTGTAGTAACATTTTACACTTTCCTATTGTAGATAGAAAAGTATTGTAGATATATAAATGGGTAAATGTAAGTGCTACAAGTATTACCTTTCTTGACATGAAACTTGGGTTGTATAAGAGCCTAACAGGAGGGAATTTTCCTTCTTAAATTCCTGTTCTAACTGTGTTAGACCACACACAGATCTTAAAAGAAGCCAAATTTGCCACATGTAGCACTTTCTTAGCTTGATACACTTCTGTGTCATTCTGCTATAGTTACATGCAGCTACAGGTGTGTCAAAGATTTGCTCTTATGGGAGATATCACTAGGCCTAGGCAGGAAGATCTTCAGGAGCAGATACCTAATATTTGGATTTGAAGCAACTGTTAGACAGATTGGACTTGCTGTACAGATTGTTCTACCTGAGGGCAGTGGATAGGATGATTACATCTGTGTGTTTCACAGAAGCTTGGAATGCTGCATTTTTAAATGAATAAGTATTTTTTTATAACTTTCTTTGCTTTTTATGTTAGCTATGTTTTCTAGAATAAGGACTCTTTCTCACAAACCACCTATGCTAGTGCTACAATAACAGAAAATCTGAGGAAAAAATGCTAACAGATGTTTTCATAGGAAAGCAGACCAACCATATAATTGTTCACCTCCTTAAACTGTATTTACTTTGGCAAAAATAGTCACTTTGCAGGATTAGCAGTATTAAATTGTTAAATATAATCCCAAAGGAATCTGCTGGGGCAAAGCCCATCAGTCTGGGCAAATGTGATGGCAGGTTGCACTTCCCTGAGGCCGTAATAGATGGTAATAGTCAAAGAAAGACAGGCAGCAGAGGCATTCTTCCTTGATACAGAAGCCAGTTTGATCCTAATGCATTTAAGGATTTGACTGCAATTAATCAGTGTACATACTGAAACAGCAATGTAATGCTGATGGTTTTAGCAAGGCCATCACCAATTATGCTGAGACACTGCCTACAGTTTAAGGTCTGCTGTGGTGCATTTAGAGTGGAGTCTTGCAGAGAAAACACACAGTTTGCTTTCTGACCACGGTCTGACTTGACTTTGCCTTGTCTTATCTTTGCATAGAAAAGAAAGGAAGCAGCAAGCATCCCTTTCAAAGCAATGATACATTTTCAAGACATAGATTGTTTTTCCCCTTAGGTGCATGGAAGAGAGTTATTACCTTCAAGCTGTGGGTCTTCAGCCTCTGCAGCATATGCTATTTGGAATTCCCTCTGTAAGACTGTGGGATGTGCTAGAGATGTACATTCTTGCTTTTAAATTTTGCAGTGTTCCCCGGGACATTGCTATTCTTTCTGGCATGCTCCTTGGCATCTGCCTTTAGTGGTTATTTGCCAAGAAGAGTGAAGGCCAAGGGCTCCTGTATAGGTGGAGTAGAGAATAGTGGTTTTGCTGGCTGAGTGATTTGTAATCACCCAGAACATTCATAGGGACTTTGTGCTATTGGCGCACCATGGGCTTCCTGCATTTCTCTCCCTTTGTGCTGCAGTGTTGGCAGTGACCAGAGATTGTTTAATTCAGTTTATCCAGGAGAGACACAAGAATCGTTATTTCCATTGTATTATTGTAAACCTGGACTTTGAAAAGAAAAACCTGCATTAGCACCATTTACTATGCAGCAGTGCTTCAGTATACAAGTGTCTGTGGTCAGTAGAGAAGTAAACTTTAAAAGCCAAGGGCAAGTTTACTTTTAAGGACATGTATTTTACTCCTAAACTGTATTTGTCAGCCTTTAACTTTGTAACCTGGTTCTTTCACTTGTTTGCATTCTAGTCAGAAGAGCCCTCCATTAGACTATTTTTATTACTTGTGTTCATACTTTTCCAGGATATTTTTTCCAAGTATGGAGGATTCTAGTCTTCAGATGGTCTTCCAGCTGTATCTTTTGGAAGAAACTTCATTTGATAGTAACCCGTTTGCTCCTTCAGAGCAGACTTCTTACAATTTTAAGATATCCAGTAATTTTCTGCTGCCATGAATTGTTCTGGACAGACTATATTGTAAAGGAATCCTGCTATTTGAAAGCTTTCAAAAAGAGTTATTCATGTTTGATGTCTTTTCCTAAGCTTGAGAAAGGATGTGTCCTCACTGACAAACATACTAAGAAAGCACTGGACTAAGAGTTGAGTATCTTGAATAAGGGACAGAACAACAGTTTATATGTGGCTTCTGCGACATGTAGTAATCCTTTTCAATGACTCATTATCCATAAAAGCCACCCCTTTTCTGACAATTTCTAGCACTTATGCCCAAGTTCAAGACCTTCCAAATGATTTTTTCTCTTGGTTCTTCCAAGTCCAAAGCATAATTTCCCAGACATCTACTTCATAACTAAACACTTCTTCACACATTGTTTTTGGTCTTAGCTGTTCCCAGTTCCTTCTGTCTTCTGTCTTGAGTGACAGTCCCACCATGAGCTACCTCTGCTTCCTGTCTTCACTTCCCTCTTAGTCTGATATCCTCATAGTCTTGAGGAGAACTGAGGGGAGAGATGGTAAATAGTCAAGGAATGAAAGAATGAACAAATGGTCTTCTGGAGCCAGCTGAAGTGGTTAATCACATCAGCGCTCTCAACAGCTTGTCAATGCCAACTGAAATGCAGTTCAGGAGAAGGTCTCAGTGGATGTTCCCTGCCTTGCTTCAGGCACAGACAGCTGACTGAGCTCAAGTTGCAACGAGCACTGGCTGAAATAACCTGCCTCAATTTGCCTGGGATTGTGTGCACACAAATGTACTACTTTATTCCACTATGTAACTTCCAGTGCTTGTGTGGGAAGAAACGGTTGGGAATGGCAATTTCTGAAATTGGTGTGGCTGTTTGCAAAGTGCAGCTGGATTAATTCAGTTGGTGTGAACTGGTTTACACACTGTACTGTTACAGTTCAGCCTGTATGTCTTTGTGCGCAAATGTTGCCTTTCTGGCTTAAATGTATTTGTGCTTTCCGTTTAGCTCAGAGTTGAACCTCTAAATTCAGCTAATAAAAGTCAGGTTAAGCTCCAGTGTGTTCTCAAATGAAATTGCTGCATTTGGTCTAAACTTCTGCAACACTGTAAATAAATGAAGAAAGAAAAAGTAACAAAAAAAAAAAAAAAAAAGAATAATAAAAGTAGGAATGAGGGAATGAAAAGCAATAACTTTTCCACTTTAACAAAACAATTGATTTAAAATTCATGAGGTAAAATTTGTGTCATTATCAAAATTATATATCTGTACCAATGCAGTCAATGGGGTTGTTCACAAATTCTCTTTAAAGGAAGAACTTAAGCCTGTGTGTGAATGCATGCTTACCTTTAAGCACATATGCATTGCCATTGCTTGCATACTTGCATTGAGCACATTCTTACATGCTGGATCACAGCAGAAGCTTGCAGCAATGGGCCTAGAGTTACAGCCTGATGCTGCTAGAACTTTATGTTGTCCTCATCTTCTTACAAAGTGATAAAATAGTAGAGAGGTTATTTGTCTGTATAATACAGCCCAAAGCATTTTAATAAAAAAAAAAAATGCTATCTCTTCAAATGAAATGAAGTTAAATTGATTGTTTAAAGAACATCTGACTGGATTCTTGTATTTGGTAAAAATAACTGATATTCTAAAATACTTCAAATTCTTTCTATTTTTAAGGACAAAAGGAATTCTTACCCTACAGATGAAGCAGCAGAAGATTTAGACAGAATGTAAACGAACCCAAATCACCACAGAAGACAGGGACCCAAATAATCAAATTGTCAAATAAACAAAAGTAAAGAGCTAAAAGCATGAGGTTACTGTAAGCTATTTTCTCTAACAACCCTCCCACTCCATGAAGGAAGAGAGAAAAATCACTAGTCTCTTTATGGAGTACATCAAATCTCATTTTGTTCTAATGTGTTAAAGTGCACAATGAAAAAGGCAGAATTGACTCCTGGGGAAATAATTTTAAATCAGTTCAGAAAAATGAAGTTTGGAAAAATACTTTCATTTTCCTTTTAGTGTTGCAACAAATGTATTCATCTGACTAGATAATCTGGCATTTTAAATAACTTCACTCTTAAGCTCTGTCAATTTGATCTCCCAAGGTTAATTGATTATTTCTACAACAGTCTTGCCAGGAAAGATCAGAGTGCTTACATCTTTCCATTAATCCTTGCTGTTCAGGGAGAGGGTGCAAAATGGAAATGCTACAATTGGCTTAAATCTTTGCAGGTCTCTTATTTCCCCCCCTCTAAAGTTGTCTCATGTCTGATTAGTTTCACGTCACGGCACTCCATTTCATTAGTTTCACTGACATGGCATTTCAAGTATGGTCTAATGATGGGAACATCAAGTCTACTCTACTTTGGAGCATCCATTGCTGGTTACCACTCCCCCCCCCTTTATTAAGAAGGATACTTGAGTCAAGGGTCGTAAAGGAATGGTAAGAAATTGAACTGAGCTACCGGGAGAAAAGACAGAAAAATTCAAAACATCGCTTTCCTAAAATTGTCATTCAGCATTTTGCTGTGGTAAACAACCATCAGCATGCGACACAGCCTCTCGGGGCTTTTCGAGAAGAGACAAGCTTTATCAGCAATTGCATATTTGTTGTTGCTGTCCTTCTTTGCGATGGCATAGGCAACACAATTGGGGATTAACCCTCACACAAGGCAGTGTGACAATTCATTAGTTGTAAAACAGAACCTGGTCAAATGGCAGGTTTTTAACCAGCATTAAAACCGCTGGCATAGAAGATCTCTTAAAAACAACTAGACAAAAGCCCTGCTGTGGTTTGTGGGGAACCTTCATTTATTTGAAATGATGGCAAATTGTGTTTTCCTGCCTGGAAACAAAAATATTTCCATCCCTTCAAAAGGCTGGAAATAAGCAGAAGAGCTTCTTTTCTGTTACCAGCCCCTTCTCCTGAATTTCACCTCTCCTCCTCTCTCCCTTTAAATTCTGCTGGCAGTTACATCTATTAGTGCTTTCTTCTTCCTTTTGTTTTGCATGTAAATGAAGATTTAACTAGTTTAAAGAGATGTTGGTTTAAGGGATGCTCAGCAGTGGAGGTAAAAGTCTCTGTCAGTGGCACTCCAATGAATTAAAAATGCAATGAGTAAAATTCCCAGCCTGTAAGTGGGTTCAGAATTTAGCCCTTTGAAAATGTGGGAAGGCTGACAAGGCTGTGCCAGGCTCTCTCCTCCTCTTCACCTCCAGGTAAAATCATTACCGTCTTGAAATCTGAAAGAGAAGGCTACAGTTTTACTTAAGTAACCCTGGAGCTATCACCATCAGCAGGATTTTGTCAGGTTTAGCATATTTAAAGGTACAATGAAATACTAATGACCATCTCCCTTAGCAGTGGTTTACACTTTGATCAGCAACAGCAAAGTCATTTAGAAAGATCCAGGGCACCAAAATTAAAACATGTGTAAATTAAACACATGTGAAGTGCACAATATGTGGCAAATTAGTACAGAAAATACTGAGAAATGTGCATCTTCAGGGTTTGCCTGCACACCATGATGTGACAGGTATTATTGCCCTTTGTACAATTATTTAAACCCTGTAGGAATTCCCAGTGTCAGAGTATGTCAGCATACTGTTATTAGACAAGTTTAATTAGGATCTACCCTGCTGCTCCTAACAAGTATTTAATTAACTTCTAGGCAGGGTAATTAGCTTTAGATTGTGGCTGATTTTCTGCCTCACCTTCTGTTGACACTTGGCCTACTGTAAGGCAGCCTGCTTTGCTGACAGTGTAATGGATAGTAGCTTTGGGAAGACTAATATCAAGGCTGACTAGTCTAATAAAAAAAAAAAAAAAAGAAGGAAAAATAAAGGGGAAAGAAGATGAAGATAAAAGACAAAATAATGACTACCAGGTCAGGGTCCGAAGGGATAAAAGAACACCCACCTGCCAGACAGGCAGACAAAAAAAGCCTGGTAGTGGGAAAGGAGTAATCTGACTTTTAAGCATTTCAGAAGAATAGAGAAAAAAGTGTGACATTGAAAAATCTGGCAAAGCAAACGGATTTGAAAAGTATTTATTTCACGCATTTCCTTAAACTGGATAAATGATGAAGCTTAATTACTATTTACGTAGTACTACTGAGGTGTGCCTGTACTTTTCTGAAAAAGTCTTTGCAATATAAATGTATCCTTGAATCGCTGCTCTAAAGAAATATGCCTTTCCCATCAGCACAGTAAAGAATATGCCACAAAGTGAGCATTTAAAACAATTAGCATAGACCAAATGAACCATAGCAAATTGGTCAGGTCACCATTTAACCCGTTGGTGGCTTCTTGAAGAGCTCTGTGATTTCCAAGGGTGTAGCTTTTGATACATGGTACGCTATTCTTCTACCCAGTCCTGATATATCATTAGAAATAATAGGGCTGCATTCAGTGCCACAGCTACAAGAATTTTGGGGCTAGAGTGAGGGAACACTCAAGAATTTAAAACCCTTTCCCTATCATTAGGACAAAAAGGTTATAATTCTCTTTCTTTGAAAGAAGAATTTTTATTTTTTTTAAGAAGTCAATTTTTGCAGAGTGCCCCAGGTATCAATGCACTGGTTCTCCCAAACCCAGCATTGCTCCAAAGCATTCCACTCTTGCAGAAATACTACTCCTGGGGTTTCCACCATTGTTGCAGAGTAGGTGAATGTTCTTCCAGTCAGGTTCAGCCTGATCTGGGCTACTTGGATCATCCCAGAAAGATTCAAATAATCACCGAAATATTATTTGAAGGAGGACCTACATGTTTCATATACCTTTTCTTTATAACATTTCAGGTCTCTTTTAAAAACCTCATGCTTGTTTGCATTTCAGCAGTAGCTCTTCTCTACAAAGAGGCAAAACCACCCATAAACTGACAGGGGAGAAAAACAGACTTAGGGCTGCAGTACTGCTCCATAAGTGTCACTGAAGAGCAACAGGTGATTGTGTGTTGGAAATCCCTCCATAAAGTTTAAGAACTTCCATCCTGTAAGCTGAACACCCACTTTAGAAGGCCAAGGATTGGATCACAGTTGTAGTGAGATGGCTAAACCAGTATACCCGAATACAATTGCTCACAACCATGAAACACACTCTGGGACCATTGAAAGCAACTACCAGATCTAGGTGCTTTTAGCAGTCACTCTAGCAACCATAATTTTATATAATCTTAGCAATAAATAACTTGAAATTTGGTGCCTTGGAGGGACAATTGGAAAGAAATGGT
>JAVHNF010014608.1:3587-16210 GCA_034783455.1 Micropsitta finschii
CGTTCACAGATCCTGGGATGTGAACATATCTTTTTTGGGGAGCCACCTGTCAACACACTAAATCACTTTCTCTAAGTAACTGACATGACTAGTGCTAAAATGCCAGGAGGAGAAACTTGGGATTCAAATAGGCTTTTGTTTTGACAGTTTGCTTTGGAGGGTGGGGTATTAATTTCTTCAAAGAAAATATTGCCCCAGGAGTCTAAATTGGATGGGTTGCTAGACCTGCATTTCACAGTTCCTTCCCTAGCCCATCCCTAACATGCTTAAAATTCTCAACAGCAATTGTGTTAACAAATTTCTCTGAAGAATTTCTTTCTCAGAGTGCTTTAAGACAATATGAAGGGGCCTGAACAGGCACAAAGTAGAATATTTGCAGGAACCCATATGTCTGTAAACTTAGAGATACAGAATGTTTTACACCCCAGTTCTCATGTCCTCCTGGGGTCTCAAGAGCTCATGGACTCAACAAGTCCATTTCACACAGTATCTTTGAGATATCAATAGGCCATCCTTCTCCTAAATATTTGTTCCTTGTTGAATCACTTCTTCCTCCTCCTGCAAAGTATCGTGGCATTTCTGAAGAGAGAAGAGAGATTTACCAGCTGTCCTGGATTCAAATTTCACTCCCACTATTAAATTTCTAATATAAAAGCCTTTAGATGTAAAGAAAAAAAAAAAATAGAGAAGAATAAAAAGCTTTTGTGGCATTCTTGGACTCAGCATAAACTATACCAACGAAAACAGTTGGCATGAGGTTTGAATCACAGATAATGAAAAGGTTATGTACTGTTCCTCATTCCTGTTCCTGGTCACTCACTCTCCCACTCTTTCTTACAGTTGCTTATCTGTTCCACACTGAGCAAGTTCAGGGGGTTAAAAGCAGAAAGACTGCTTTGAAGGTTTTTTATTTTATTTTGGGACAAAAATTAACTATCCTTCTGAAGAATGAAGAAATCCACAAAAGGATTTAAACCACAAGTAGGAATTTTACCAGTTTTGCAACATAACCTCCAATGAAAATAGAAATACAATCTCTCTCTGACTCCTAGGGGTATGAACAAGTATAGAAGCATGCAGTGAATACAGCCTAGGTAAAAAGCATACTTGGGGTTTTTTTGAAATTGACATGGTCTCAGGAAATATCCTCAGAAAAAAAATGTATACAATATTCAGAGTTTAAGCTATTTCTTCTCTTGCCCATTTTTAGCTCCTGAGCTGATTATTCCTTTCCTTCTACTTGTTTCCGAAGTTGTTTTCTGATCTCTCTCCTGCTTCCTTGGTTTTGGTTTGTTGTTATTTTTTTTTCCTGTATCAGACTTCCCTGCTACTGTTTGTGTCTTCTACGTATCTGTTTATTCAAAAGTTATTTTCAAGATGTGATCTCTTAAAGACACAGGAGACGAACACATGATAAAATGAACATAGAAAGCATGTGCAGGGCTGGAGAATGTGCATGTGTCTTTAATCTTAAATCAGAACTATATTCTGCAAGTATGTTGTTTAAAAATGTTATATTCTTTATCAGTGCCCTAGTCGGTAACTATATACACACGTGTGTATTTGTTTGGGTTTGTTTTTTTTTCCATCGATATTGCTCTCTTCATCTGTAGAACTGAGGTGCCAGAAAGTAGACACCCGAAGCCCACTGGGAGGGTTCTCAGCTGTACCTCATGTACCTTCTTCATTTAGATAAGATGTTTTTCTGGCTTAGCTTTACACATGTAAGTAGTTTATTGGCCTTATCCTATAAGGATACTCACTTGAAGTGATAAGAGAGCCTATCAATAGAGGAAATAAAAATCATTAGCCGAAGTGGAACACTGTTTACCTTAGAATGAAGGGTTGGAACATCTCAAATGAAGAAGGTCAAATCAATTATAGTATGTAAAACAGTACACTGACATGCATTGGAAGTTTCATAGTGGACACAGACATGTTAACTTATTTCATATAGTGTATGAAAGCAAACTGTACAAAGACTCTTCTTCCAGTTTCATTTGCAGCAATACTTAGACTTGCCCAAAAGATGTGAGTATTCACACACACACACAAATAAAAAAAACAGCTTCTTTCCCACAACTCCCAAAGCATTAGGCAGTTCTTCATGTATTTGGGATGCTTCTGAGATTTTACATACAATAGTTCATGTTGCTGAATGCATTGTCATTACCAATTTACATTCTGAATGTACACAACATGAACATCAAGTCCCAAAAAATCTACAAGAATCTTCTATTATATGCATGTTTCCACAAATCATATACATCATAAACTGAAACTTTATCAAAAAAAAAAAACAACAACAACAACAAAAAAGGACAAAACAACCCCAAACCAAAACAGAAACAAACAACAAGTAACAACCAACCAACCAAAACAAAACTCCCACAAAACCCTAAAGTTATTCTAATGCAAGAGAAGGTAAAATATTCTCATATACCTTTCATCCCCAGCTACCAATTGCAGTTCCTTGGACACCCTTTGCTGACGCATTACCCTATCATCCACCTGTAAAATAGCTCTCCCAATCTCTGTAGCCATGGAGAAGTGAGTTTTCATGGGTAAGAACACTGCCTCCCCAGCAGAAAACACACCAGCATTTTGACTCTACCTTTGGCCTCCTTCAGGTAGTAAAGCAAGAGATATAATGGCAGATGTTCTAGATTTTCTTCCTCAGTTCTTTCCTGACTGCTTTTTTACTGTATAAAACATCTTTGAACCGGCATAGGATTTTTGCCTTTCAAAATTCAATAGATTTCTGATCTACTTTTCAGAACCTCTGACATACCAAGGCAGATAGAAGGCTGACAAGCTGGGCTTCCTCCCACTCCCCCCCTTTCCCCCTCTCATTGACTTATATGAACACCTTCATGCTTTCTTCATTAATAAGATGATGAACAGTGAGTATACATTTCTGCTTTTCTGTATTTTATTTCTGACCAGTGGGGAAAGCAGGAGCATTCATTGTCTCTAAGTGGAATACAGCAGTTGTCTGTTGCTTCTTCAGAGACAATGTCCAGAGTAGCATAGGATTGCAATTACAAATGTTAAGAGAGAAAAGAGCAAAGCTTGACAGCTTTGGGGAAGAAAAATGATGGAGTTGATAGATAATATCTACTAGTAAGTGACATGCTCTGTGCAGCTGTGGAAGAAGTGCAGAACCAGCAACATTCATCTCCTAAACTCCAAGGGCAATAAGTGTTTTATCAAGAGTTTATGATGAGGACTTCACAGTAGATTGGCTCATCTTAATCCAAACTAATCCTAATCCAGGCCATTTAAATTTAAGTATACAACTATCTGACTGTCCCGATAGCTTCACAGGGTTTCAAAGACAGCACTGATATGATTGTGCAGCAATAATGTTACTCTATACAGCTGTAGCACATGTATAAAACAGCAAAACCCTAATAACACAAAGGGCAAATGTTTATTTAGAAGCGTATTTCAAGAAGTAGATTCAAATAAGCCACCTGTGTATTAGTTTAGTTAGCAAGATTTTGTAGAAACTCAGTGTTGTCACTGTTTTTTCGTGTATGTGGTTTCCCCAGCTTTCTACTTGATATAACCCTCCAATAAAAGTCAATTAAGACAAAACTATGTTTTTATGTAAATGAGGTAATGCAGCAGCCATCTGAATACAAACTATTTGAATGATGTAGTCAAACATTGATTCAGATATTTATTTATATATCTATGGTTAAGCAAGTGAAACCCAAGATGCAGGTATTGATGAAATATGCTTGACAGTATCACTTCTACACAACTTTCTCCTTATTTTTAAAATATTTTATTTGGAGACAGCATTTTTTGACCTAAGATTTTCTGTGTTTATGCTCTAGACAGAACATACCTAAGCACACCTTTTTTACATCTTCCGTTCTCTCTGTGACATGAAAAAATCCATGGAATGTGATTCTGGTATCCCAAATGAGTATTAATGGTACAAGTACAGAAAGGTATTATTAGGATTTTCAGCTGATCATACCTTCTGAGTTGAGACTGATTTTAGAGATGATTTATTGAAAATTGAAAATGACAGTTTGAGTGTCAGCCAAACTGGAGGTCTGGTTTTAGATCCAAATGCAAATGGATTGAAAACTATAGCATCAAGCTAATAAATACATTCCAATGGAACAGTGATTCTTCTAGTTCAGCAGCATTATTAATATAAGATTGATTTTAGAAAAGCCACACAGATCAGAACAAAAGTTAGAGCATTCATATAAATGCACCTAAACTACACTGAAGTTGTACTAAGTCCCTGTTTTTCACTGATTCCAATTTCTTGAAGAAAATTCTGTGTGCTCTAAAGCTTGTATTTTTTCAGCTGCATCACATGGTCTAATAATTCACATCACCTTTCTCTGTAAACCACACTCTTACAGTAATTCAGCAATGAGCTGCAAGTGGAGAAGACTTAAGTTCATATGTATAGTTCACAGAGTCCATTTTTGATAGTGCTAGCTAATATAGCAACCAGTCGTAATCAAGACACTAGTGTATCACAAATTGGAATTTGCATTGTATAAGCAATAATTTCTGTTTCATTGCTGTAAGAAGTTTTTCCCAGGAGCAGCAGTAATGCAAGGTTTCAAGGAGTCAAGTGTGGAAGCCACAGCCACAGTCCTGGGCACTGAAAACGAACTAAGTAATACACCGGGGCAGAAGATGATCACACTGCTGAGCACTGCGTAGGGCAATATCATGAAATCAGGACAGAGTACAGTAAACGCCCTGAAAATGGGTCAGTGGACTTATAATAAGCTTTCTTCATTTACGTTGGGTGGGAGAAGGGAAAGGGGGAAGGGAAAGGGAAAGAATATGTATTAATATATAACTCTACTCACCGATTTTGGCCAGGCTGGCCACGAGTATCCAGAGTGTAATGACATAAGGGTCCTTGACGTGATCCCATTTGAAAGAGACGATGGCAAAGCTTTGAGACTGGTTGCTATTTATAGGGCTTCCAGAGCTTCTCTGTCCCAGGGCCACTGGGAGAGCCATCAGCCCATGAGTTAGTCAACTCCAGACTCATTCATGAACCCCTCTCTTTTACAAACCAACCTGGAGCTACACAACATCCCTGCTTACTGCAAAAGAACCCAGAAAGATAAGCCCAGAGATCGTGCCCCAGACTACACTTTTCATGTAGAGAGGCTTTGCCACGTGTGGGAATGATTTTATTTGCTAGTGTCATGTCTGGAGATGAGCACAGCTCCAGCGCAATGCAACACAGGCTTCAGAGCAGGAGGCGGACGGGAATATTATGCCCATGGAAACCAGGGCAATCTACAAGGAAAGCTGGACCTGAATTGCCAAAAGCCATCCAGGGCAACGCTTTGGCTCTAGAAAACCGGACACAAGCTCGTGGCCGTAGCAGTCAACCATTTTACAGCTCATCTGAGCAACAGCTTCTGTTGGTGTTTGGGGGTGAAGAAGGACTCAGAGCAGATTGCTCTTCCAATCATTCCCTGTGCTACCCCAGCAGGACACCAACCAGCCATGCACTGACATTTGGAGAAGAAATCTCCCCAGAAGCATCCCTCATTTTTCCTGTACTCACCCTCATACCTGGGGCTGCCAGACCTGCATCACCTGCACGTGATGTAAAGAGCTCACAGTGATACATGGCACCAGGCAGAGCAGCGCAATGAGGGAGAGCATTAAGCAGCAAGAGACAAATGCCACCGCGGCTTGGCATCATCCTCCTGGCACCTATGGTAACCCTCTGCTCCTCAAGGGCTGTGCTTCTCCCTCTGGTCCTCTTCATGGTCTGGGAATCCTGTCTGCCCCAGAGGTACCTCCCTGCCTTGCCACAGCATTGCCAGGTCCAAATGTTCAGAGGCACAAGGGTTAGCTATTGCTTCTTAAAGTGGACCAAACCACAGCAGAGCTGTAGTTCCCAGCAGTACTGGCTTGCTCCTTTTCAGCACAACATGAAGGAATTGAAGAAAGCTTATGCAGAGCAAGGGAATGGGTCCCAGGGACTCTGCCTGCTTTGGACAAAGGAAGGATGGAGCAACTAGGACAACCGTTTTCCTGGAGCTCCAGCCAGCACTAACAATGGAGGGAGATAGACAGAACCAGCCAAACCAGCAAAGGTGTGCTCTATGCACCTTCTGCATTCAAAAGAACCACTCAGACCTTCCCAAAATTCCCTCACTGAAGGTGGTGTCTCCAGACAAGCACTGACAGCTCTGGACATGACCACTAGCAGACCTAAAGGCCCAGCTTTCTGATCTGCCAGTCTGGTGATTTGCTGGGGTCACCTCCTGACAGCTCCTGTGGTCGCAGGAAGCACATTAGTAACAGGGATGACAGTTCTGGTCCATCTGGTGTTTGAGTAACCTGGTCTAGTGCAAAGTGTCTCTGCTGATGACAGGGGGTTGGAACGGGATGAGCATTAAGGTCCATCCCAACCCTAGTGATTCTATGTTAATGAGGTCTTCTTTAATAGCTGTTCCCTGCCCATGAAGCCTTGTGTCCATCCCTACCCCAGTGTCTGAAGTGAGGGCTGTTCCCAACAACCCTTTAGATGTTTCACTGTTGACAAATGAAGCTACAGAAGGAATTCATAACTGGAGGAAAGACGCAGAGGACTCCATGGGAATCACACCTCCCAAGCCAGGTATTATATGAAAAGCAATTGCTCACTCTTCCTTGTGGCCTTTTGCATGGCATCCATCACGGGCCATCAGCAAGTGCTGACCTTGCAGACAAGAAGAGAGGTGCTGCAAGTCCTGCTGAAATAATGATAGCAGAGCAGCCATCCTAAACTGGACAGCAGATCCCGAGGCACTATTTAATGAATAAATCTGGGTAAAATGTGGGCTGACTCCACATGGGTGCCCTGAAGCCTCCTGAAATTTGCATGATGCTCAAAGAAGCCGCCAAAGCCCGGTGCCAACCTGCCTGGTCAGATCGAATTTATCTAACTCATAGCAAGATCTAACACAATTAGAAACCCATTTAGACAGCCTGAGGACAGAGATTGCCTAACCTCTGTGCCTATCAGAGCTCTGAGCCCATCAAGGATGTGCAATTTGGCTTTTCTTTGGTTGTAATGAAGACTGGAAAGGAAAATACAAAAATAAATCATCTGAAGGATGAATCATAAAATCTAAAGGGATGATAATCTTTATGGAATAATGTCTAAATTGGACTGACCGTGGTGTCCCAAAATGTCTATCACCTTCAAGCTGATAATAGAGCCATTTTGTAGATAGCTGGGATGGAATGGAAATTGCTCAGGACACAGAAGGTGGTCTTATAAACCACATTAAAACCATCTGAAGATCCCAGGGAGAGAAAGGGTTCCAGAACTGGGAGTAACACTTGAATAAAGCCCTTGAGGAATCCAACAGCTGGAGAGTGGGACAATAATGCTGGGAAAATAATGAGCTAATCTGGCTCCCAGTTGCACCCTGTGAAGCTGACAGATAGTATTGAAAGCTCCAGGGAGAGCAGGGGGTCCCGAGCCATAGACTCAGGACTCAAAGAACCAGGAATGCTTCAGTGGCAGACTTGGCATGGAAAAAATGTCAATTTGTTGAAATCAGATCATTTTTCAAGCGAGTTTCTTGTTTCTGAGTTGGGGCAGGGGGGATATCTTTGCTGACATGTAAGAATGAAAAAGTGATGTTCTTGCAAAGGTAATTTTCCCTTCAGCATTCAGGCCAAGTATTCATTATGAAGCTAAATTCGAAAGGTCAGTGAGAATCGTGCCTTTAGAAATTATTAGGAAATAGATATTTAAACATTTGTATCCGTGGATTTCCTTGAGCCACAATAGAAAGAAAATTGCCAGTTCTTGCTGATTTGTTTTCAAATAGAAAATTTTCCTCCCGTGGCAAGCCTGTTTTCTAACCACCTCCTTTTCCACTGGCAAAGGGCAAAGATTTTCCTTCGTGGACAAGGAATTGTGTCTATTCCATGAGTCTGTGCACGAACATGCTCTAGAGCCCTCGCTTTAGTGGGCTGCAACCAACCTGCACATAATAATGAATGAGGATAGTGGGTAAGACAAGCCTTCATCTGGAGGGGTCAAACAGGTAAGACAAGGAATACTGTAAGGCTTGTTACGGCCACTTGTCTGCCAGCACTGGGCTGGCATTCCCACTCTTCCTGGCACAGGATCCTGGGTATGAATGAGTTAAGGACAGCTTTCTTTTAGCCTGTCCTCAAATCCTGGGTGAGCTGTCAAGTCCTTGGGCCAGACATTGCAGATCATGGCTCAAGAAAGATTTCCTGAGCATTAGAGAATGTTTCTGCACTGTCTTCTCCAGGCAACGCACACCCCAATAGTCCCTAACAAACTGTGATCTCCTTGAAATCCTTGGAAAAAAAACCAGCAAGAGCTCCTCCAGGCACTCCCAGGGCCTTGAATCACAACACCCCAAAAGGTCTTGCCCAGCCTGAATAATAACGAAGAGCTCTTCAAACATCTGAAATACTGATTTGGCTTTCTTCTGGGCTGGAGTGCTTTTGATGAAGAAGCAGAAAGATTAACAGATTAGTGTAAGAGGAACATCAGACACCACATTAGCAAGACATTTAGAGCACGATCTCAGTCCCGGGCTCAGACAAGGAGCTCCCCCCCCAGCAGGGATGGATGGATGGATATCTCTCAGTCTCCCAGCAGCAGCTTTGCAGCTGCTCAAGAGCATGGGGGAGCTTGGAGCATCTTCAACTAGATAAGGTTGCCAGAACCATGTCCAGCCTGGTCTTGAATTTGCTTATACTGGTGAATTAGAAACTTACATGGCTACTGCTGTTTTTCCTTGAAAATACGTATGATGTTTTACTCTAGCAAACTGAATGTGGAAGATTTCACTGATTTGGCTAGGTTTGGAAAACAGTTGCTTAAATCTGTGGAATTTCGTCATTATATGGTTTGAAACAAAAGACAATATGCATTTCCCCTTTACAAGTGTTAGAAAGGGAATATATATTTAAAGTTTCTCTTCATGTATGTTAATTGATAATCCTGAATTTCCATTATTGCTAGTTAAAGGTAGTCATAAAACAAAGTTCTTCTCAATCATCTATAAAGCATTTCTTAATTTATGGAAGTTAGACCCCAGGACAAGTTCTTTAGCTTTTGGCTTCTTTTCTGAGGAAACTCTTTTTCCAGTGTTCTGGGAGATAAAACAGATTTCTAAAGGAAATCAATCTTACTTGGGTTTTTCTGTTTTGGCTTTAGGAATCTTAAGTTCTCTTTTCTGCTTCCTTCTGCAATTTTCCTGTCATTTGTTTTGTTTTGATAAAACCTAGGGCAACATAAAAGAGTCACCTCATATAAAACCTGAGTAGTCAGGTTTTGAGGTTATTTGCTAGTTCATTGGCTGTTACCTGAAGAGCTGTGGTAGCAACATGAAAACACTGGAATTTTCTTTTGGTTCTGTTGCTACTCTGGGTACTGCTGACAGGAAAGAACCAGGAGTGATAAGGGCTTTTGTTGATAGTGTAACTACTCTGGTGACTTTGATTCCTTGCATTTACGTTTCTCTTGGCATCTCTGATCAGCTGAATGTATCAGAAATGAAATTAAATCTTTGCAGATTTTAAACAGACATCCTCCTTTTGGAAACCAGATAAAAGAATCTGTTTTGCACCTTCCAAAATATGAACTTGACATTGAACAGGTAAATGCTTTTCTATTTAGTTTATTTTTATGCTGCCATTATTAAATGAAAGAGCATGATATTATTAAATGAAAGAGCAAATACTGACTTAAAGAAGTTTTGAGCCTCTGCTGATAGAAGCTAACATAATATTAAGGCCTCTGTCTACCTTAGCGTGTATAATCAAATTCTTAAATATTCAAGGAGAGACTTGGTATAGACATTCCATGTAATATATTGGCCTCTCTCTCTCATTAATAGCATTTTATGTTCCAGATGCGAACCAGTGTATTCCACATTCTAGCATTATATGTAAGCCTGAGAGTTCTCTTCTGTCTTAATGATAAACAGATCCTAGAGACAGAAAAAGCATCCATATAAAAGTTAGTGAAGAAGCATTAATTGATGTTTATTTTCAATGTCACATTTAGGAATAGAAAGAAGCACTAAATAATTACATTAAACTAGCTGGTACCCTTTCAAAGGAAGGGTGCAGTTCTATGTGCAACCAAGAGCTTTGCGGTTCTGATACTCATTTTGTCTTTAGACAGATCACACAGCCATGCTACCTTTCTGAAATGCAAAATTTGAAACATAACCTTAAAGTGTCTCATGAAGATGACCTTGAAGTTAAAAATTCAATAATGTGTGAAATCCTATTGTTGTAACAATCAATTCTATTTTAGTTTGACATAATACCAGATGAGTATCTCTAAAGTTATTCTCAGAAGGAAGATTCAACAGTTAAAAGTATCTTTTAGAGGAATGTTGTGATGTCAAAACACATCTAGGTTTTCTTCTTGTATCTTTCTGTTTGCATTGAACAGAGCAGAATTTTTTTAAGGGCTTAACGTAGATTGTCTTTTACTCTCGATGCTTAATCAAATTTAGAATATTCAGCTATGGGCAAGTTAGTACTGTATAACAATGTCTCAGAACAACAAATGAACATTGTACCATAAATTGAAATTGCTTGAGTTTCTGTTTGTATCAACAGTTAAAGATCTATGGTAGAGCACGTATGTTACTTTGCATGTTTTAGCAGTTATGTCTTCTTCTATATAATTTTTTCCTAGCTTCCAAAATACAGTGATACATTGGCTGAAATCTTAGTAACCATCAGATTAACAAACTATGAGCAGCTACAAACAAAGAGAACAGCAACAGACTTCCACTATGTTACATTGGTTATAGGAGATGCTGACAATCAAGTCATTTTTAATCAGAAAATTATGTATGTATTATGTATGTATTATGTATGTATGTATGCATGTATTATCATGGGTGTTTGCCTCATCGTTTAAGGCTTTTAATCCTTACTGTGATTCGTGAGTTTTCCAATACTTTGTATTGATGATAAATGGTACAAAATCACTCTTTATCCTACAGCGTTTTTTAGTCACTGTTGTAATTTAAAATGCTGCACAAGACTCAAAAACCTCCAAAACATGCCAGTGTGCTTGTCAGTACAGAGTATGTGTAAGTATCTGTACAAGACTGATGTCATATTATGGAAGTCATAATCATTTCCATATCAATATAAACCATTAATACAAGCCTGTTTAAAAAACACCTTCTCAAGTTGTTACTTACTCTTCATAGCTATATTTCTTTAATTATATCATATTGTCAAAATTGCTTCACTCAGAGATGGAATTAAATTCTCCAGCTGGCTTAAGGTATGCTTGGAGCAAATGGAAAAGGAGAAACAAAGCCTTTTCCAACTGTGTGACCTTCACATGAGTTCTGGCTGAAGTCTGGTACTTCTGGCAGAACTGAAACTTACCTGCAGGATCCTGGCTTTCTTATGGCCATGGATCATATATTATTGGAAGGTTATTTTTAGGCCACTTAGCTAGCAAAATCCAAGAACTAAGACCAAAGAAAGTCTCTTTCACTTGGTTACAGATGTCACAGTATACATCATGTTTTCACTGTCCATGCCTAACAAAACTTCACTGATACATTACAGGGATTCTGTGCTGCTGAAAACTGGCAATTGGACAAAGAAAATTGAAGTGAAAAGAGCTCTTAAATCAGAAGAAATTAGTATAAATTTAATTAGTTCTGATTATGGTAGGTTGGTTGATATGCTTTTAATTTAAAAACAACTGCATAACATTTTAAATAAATGATTAAACCACTTTATATCAAGCCAAAAATTACAGTAAAATGAACTGATCTGGAAACAAAATTTTATTACATGAGTATTACCTAACAGTCCTAGTTACATATCTGTTTCATTTAGTAGTGTATTAATGAACTGGGAAACATCAAAACTGTTACTGGGAGATAATATTTTACTCTGATACAGATTAGGATTCTCTTTTGCCCTTTGCTTTGAAGTTGAATTAACTTTCAGTTGGGATAACCTATCATTTTGATACGTTATTTATGCTGGGAGGAGCTGTCTTTGTGAACAGTTAGGTTTTGCATTGTGATAGAAAAAGTATTAAATATGGATTCATCTTCATTTTAGTAGCAAGACAGTTCTACAGTGGAAAATTTTGTCCTTTTATGTGTGTAGATTTAAACACAGGTCCCCTCAGTGTCAATCACTTGGCAGTGTAAAGCCGTAGATAAATGTAGTTTTAAAACAATACAGAAAAAAAATCTGTTAAAGGGACTAATTTTGTTGCTTGTCTAGTAACCAAGTCTTTAATTCTGAAAATGTTTGGGGTATTTTAGTCTTGATCAGAAAGAATCCATTCATATAATAGTGTGCTTTTAATGGTACATTACCTTAATAAATCTCCATGATCCTTTAATATCATTTATACTCTTTAGAAAACTGAAAGTAATCGGTAGTTCAGAAATAGTTTATAGCGATTTAAAATATTTTTGTCTTTTTCTCTTTTTTCTAAAGTTGGCCTTGATATACAGCAAGCATATACAGCCTTTTACTTAACACCAAAACCAGTGGGAAGTAAGGTGGTTACAAATCAAAACCCGCAAGCCAAGTCTTCACTTGATACGTGTTACAGCTCACCACAG
>JAVHNF010014608.1:19346-36869 GCA_034783455.1 Micropsitta finschii
TTGTAATCCTATTTCTTTAATGCTTCATATTTTCCTGCAATACTAATTTATCTGCTATAGTTGTTCTCTAGTCTTAAGATGGAAGACTGTTGCACAGGTGTATCACAGTTTGCTGGAGGGAGAGAACAGGTTGTTAATGTATCATATGATTGTGTTAAAAGAATAAAGTCATGAGAAGACCGATGGATGTTCCAGTATAGCTATATTCTGTGCTCAAGAACATCTTGAGGCAAATCATACAGGATCAAGGGGATGTAGAAGATATTGCTGACTAAAAACCATCTCCATTGAATAGCAGCAGAAAAGCCAGTCTTGGCCAGATCGATTGGGCTGGCTGGATTTTACAGAAATGCACCAAAAATAGTTCTAATAAAGGCATCAGTTCATACGATTTTTATAGGGTTAACTGCATCTGTAATACACTGTCTTTCCATTTCATACAACCCCCCCCCAAAACAAGTAGTTGAGAAAGGCAATTAAGAATATACACTGAAATTGTAGTAACCTAAATACATAATTTAAAGTCTGTGTAACAGCAGTAATGCACTGTGCTAACTGTGCACATCCAAAATGTCAATGGCAGTCCCTTCCTGGTGTTGCCAGTGTCTCTGGAACAGGATTTCTGATTTGAGCCTATACTGCTCCCCCTCTTTTGAAAGGGAGACCTGGATCAGGATTTTGTAGGCATATTAGGGCCATGGCAACAGAATGAAGTTTCCAGCTCTGTCTGATGCTGAAGGGTAGTTTGGTAAAAGAAAGATGAAAAACATAGCAGACAGAATGGCATTGGTGATGAAAAGAAATAACACAACAAACAAAATGGAAAGAGTTAAAGGAAATACCAAAGTCATTTTTGCAACAGAAAAGAAGTATTTTAAAACATTAACTCATATTTTAATTAAGAATTTTAACAACAATGCTTGAAAATGTGTTTGTCATGGTTGTTCTTAGGCATTAGATATGTGTGGAGGAAGAGAGAATTCAGTGTGCTGAAAACTGGAGAGAAAAAAGGACTGAATTAAAAGTACTAAGTTTGGAATCAAGCAATGCTCCTGACAAAGGCAAAGAATGATATAGCAGTGGTTTTCCTAGAATCTACACTGAGGGTGACTTTTCTCAAAACAATGCTGAGAAAAGTTGCATATATTACAATCTTCCTTTCAATAGTTTCAGCAAGTGGTCATAAACCAGACATGTTTTGTTGTACTTGTCCATTACAAATATATTACAGCTTTCCCTTGGGAACATTCAGCGTTTGAGTGTCAGAAAAGCTGAGACAATGGCATAAAAAAAAAGTTTAAATCTTTAATGTGTAACTTGATGGATGCAGATAAAAGCAGATTTTGTTTTTCAGATGCTTTCGATGTGGACTTTGAACTGCAGGATGATGTTTGGGATGATATCGATGATGAGAAATTAGTATTCGCTAGCAATTTTGACAATAGAGATTTAGGTATGGTTAACAAAATTCTTTGTTTCCTATGTAGAAATTACTTTACAGGCTATTATTTGAGAATAATGTATTACAGTACACAGTGAAGACAACTACCTGAATGTTTCTGGTTAGTTGACTTTACCACCAGATTTGTTACTCTCCCTTCAATGTCACCTATATTGAGACAAATGTAATACATAAGGGAGAGTTGAGAAAGTAATAATGAAATATCTTTTAGGTGTCCTGCAGCTGCATAGATGTTATTTTATTTGACTGCTTATCTCTGCTATCTTTGCATTAGCTCAAAACCCACAGAAGAAATATTTTAAGTGTTAAGACATTTGTATAATTTTCAATCTATTATTTCTCATATTATTTAAGATATTACAAGTGGTTTCAGCTGGTTTGTTACTCTGTTTTTAAACTTCCATTCTTACATGGAACATGGAAATATCTGCCTTTAAATTCCAGATGAGTGTGAACCACTTGGCCAGTATGTCAGAAGCAAAGCCACAAATGACATTTCAAAAGAGTAAGCATTTTATAATTTATTACCATTTTATTTAGTTAAAAATATTGTTTGTATTTCACATGTAGCTTTATAATTAAATGTAGAGAAGGATGTTCACTCATAAAACTGAGTGAAATTTCAGCTTTTTAAAGGCAGGAATTGTTGAATGATTTTTATTATTTTTTTTTCCCCCTGTTTAAGTGTGAAGGGAAATAAATAGAAAATCCTGAATTGAAAAGTAAATAATTTTGCACTTCTGTAAAAATACTTATATTATTCAATTGGTATTTTCAGTTCATGTGTATTACAAGATGAGACTAGTGTTCAGAACTCCATTGTTTCTGTGGTTAATAGCCCATCAAAAGTGAACTTATCTGCACAGCATGGAAATACAAATATGGTGAGTAAAAATACTTTTTATAAGAGAATTTCCTATAATTTCCTAGGTGTAAATATATTTACCACAGCTGACTTCTGAGTCAGGTTGCACGTAATGATTTTCTGAACCTTTGTATTGTCCAGATAAGCACGCATGCTGTGTTCAGTGTGATAATCATGATACAAAAAAACTAGGACCTGAATTTACTTCATATAGCATGACTTCAAAACTCAATTTGATTGTGATTCTGCAAGTTATTCAATATATAATTAGATATCTATTGTGCTTGGATTTTGTTATAATGTGCTTGGATCTTGTTAAATAGAAGAATATCAATATAAATACCTGTACTCCATACTACAACAACCTGTCATTTTCTCTTTTGGGTTGTTATTTTAACCAGATACACTTTTCACCATTTACATTGCAGTTCAGTTTTCAAGAGAAAAACTGTTCAAATCTTTCACAAGAGCTGAAAACTTCACAATGTGCTTCCATCTCAAAAAAGATCCCAGACTCTTCTAAGTTCACTAGGAAAGAAGATTTCTTTATTTTCACAGAACAGGAAAATCTAGCAGATCCCAGGTAATAAAAAGTTGTGTTCTTCTGTTGCCTCAGTGTTCCAATGCTTAGTTCCTCATGGAACACAGACTTTTAGGCAATGTGTTAATATATAACCTTAATTTTATAAAGATGAGTTTTCAAAGTAATAGAGGCAAGAAAGGAAATACTTTAAAGTTACTTTTCTTGTCTTAGTATTTCTTGACTATTCTTTGTATAGTGTTCCTGATTACATAGGTTTTGATGTACTAAATGTTTTTGTTTGCTTCATCTTCATTAGATACCTTCTTGATGATGAAATCGATGTCAAGCCCTTTCTTGGTATATTTGATGGCATTTTGTAAAACATATAAACCAAAATACATTGTAAGAGTTGGGGAAAGAAGTTATGGTCATCTTTAGAGGGAATCCTTCAAGTCCAGTTAAGTGAATGATTTCTGTTGTATACCTATTTACCAATAGCTCGATGGCTGCACAAAGTTGATGATAACACAATTGATGAAGAATTTATGGAATTCTAGGTATATTATCTTGTTTTGAAAAGTACTTAAATATTTGTTTGTTGCCTTTGCTGTTTTTAAGAAAATACTGGAATGTGTCACACAAGAATAGTTTTCAAACAGAGGATGCTGTTATAAAGTGAAAAACACGTAAGGGGAAGTGAGCTGTGTATGACATGCCCTGCTTACAAGTACACTTTAAATGAATGAAAGGCTCTTTCCTCAGAAATATCTTAATGCCTTTTGGTGTTGTCTTTCAGTTTCTCTAATGCTGATTTTGTTCATCGCACTGATTCTGTAAAAATAATTAGATTTATAAATAAAAGGAACAGCATGGTAAGCTACTGCAGACTTTTGACAGTCTAAAATGTCTACAAACAACACTCAGAAGTTGTGTTTGCCTGTGCACTTTTACACCACAGGTCATAAAATGGACATTTATGCATCTTAGTACAGTTTTAGGCAGCCGAGCATTGGATTGGCTATCTTATTGTAACTCTATTTTTTGAGCAGTAGACCTTACAAGTTCAATAGTTAGAAAAATACATGATATTGCCTAAAGTCCAAGAAACTGCTAATTTTCACTGTTAATTATTCAAAATGTATGGAATTAAAATGTTAAAATCACGCTTGGAACTTTAGCTGTCTGTTCTTGGAACCAAATGCAACACTTATTTTGCTGCACTATGTGATTGTATTTTTCTCAGCTAATAACATTTTACTTGACTCTGATGTTTCCTTACACTTTTGACTTACTCTCTCCACATGAAAGCATGGTCTAGCATAAGCAGCATCAGCACCCACCACTTGGTATGGTTTTGACTGCATAAATTCCAACAGACCAAAGCTTTAACTCACTTTGCTGTACTTCAAATATTTCATTGCATCTCGAAGTTTGCAGTATGTCAGATCTCTTTTTGTCTCAATTGTTTTTTACATTAAACTTCCAACCTAAGGTAACTCAGAATTACTATTCTACTACTATGTTTAGCCCTGCAATCCTAGTCATATACATCCTAGTCACCTCCCAGTTCTGTGTCAGGGTGAGATTTAAGAATGCAAAGTGCCAAATGTCATTTTAGGTGATCCAGAGAATCTTCCCTCAGCTCCATCTACCGTGCCAGAGATGTTCCAGATTCTCTAGGGCATCTAACATGTACTGGATGCTAATGTTTAAATACCTGATTCTCTCCCTGCTACTTGAAATACATGGGGTTTTTTTCAATGGGTAGTTCATATTTACTTGGCATTCTTTAACTGCCTTTGTATCCTGCCTTTCCCTGGCCTTTTAGCTTGCAACAACTAATTGAGCAGTTCCTCAGTTTCTTCATGTTGGACAAAAGCTTTTACACAGCAACACGAGGCTGAGCTTCAGATATGGAAAGTAGGAGAGGAAGCAAACAATTAATATAATCTTGAGATTATATATCATTTATATCATATTGTCGTTATACAACTTGCAACTTTCCAAAACCTTACTCACCTGCTGGTTGCTCAGGCATCACCTGCAGACTAGGAGAGCTTCTGGTGGCAGGTGCTGCACTTTTTCCTGCTGGTCTGCATGAAGCCGCTTCTAAAGGTTCTTGAGCTGTGAGGCAGAAACTAGTGGAAGTTGACTGTGCTTAGGTCTTCATAAAAATGAGTAAGGTAAGCTTCATTTATTTCTCTGTACTAAGGAAGCATCTTTTTGAGGTTTTTTTTTGGCCCCATTACTACACTGAAGATGTATTTCCATTTTTCCGTGAGGTATTTTTGTAGTTTATGTAATGTCTAAAAAGTAATTGATATTATTGCCATTTTTGGCTTCTTTTTCTTTCTTTTTTTGTATAGTCTAAATATAACCACTTGGCTTTAGTTACTTTATAGGAACAGGTTTATATCTAGACTACTACTCCAAAGAAAATGACCCTTGCAGGCAGGTATTTTATTTTCCTCTTATTTCACCCCAGTGCAGGAGTTCAGAAGTTATTACTGGGGCACTTCAAGATTCAGACTGATAAAGTTTCTGATACCTTATTTTAAAAGGCTTTAATTTTCAATTTGACCCATAGTCAGAACACATGATAACAAAAGCATTTCAGTACTTTTGAGACTATTCGGAGCACTTTGTAGATGGTTTATCGGGTTGTTTCCTGTCTCTGTTTTTCACAAGAAATCCACATCCTGTATTATCCTTGGAAAATTACAGACTTCTGCTATTGCTGCTGACAGCATTTCACAGATTTCAGACTATAAATCTTTCAATACTGCAATGTCTTTACAGGAACACTGAACCTCTGGTGCAAAAACATTTTTCTAGAGATAAGGGCTTCATTGGGCACTGTTGTTTCTCTTCATTATTCATATTAGCTCTATGACTCTTAAAGTCTAATTCACTTTCAGGAAACCAATTTGGAAGTACTTAAATGCTGAAGCGTTCTTTATCTCAGGAAAAGGAATGACTGTTCATATGGCAGCATTTGTTATTGTTCCAGTTTCCAAATCAGAGTAATTCAAAGATCAAAAGTGATAATCATAGTAGGTCTCTATGGCAACTATTACTTGCAGATACACAATGACTATACTTCAAAACAAATACAGGCAGAAAAAGCAAACTGACTCCAAAATTAGAAAAATCTAGTAAAATCTGAATGATTTTTTAAAAATTCAATTTCCAAACTAAGGTAGCTCAGAATTACTGTGCTACTACTGAGTCCTACTCATGTACATCCTAGTTATTTCCCAGTTCAGTATCATGGTAAGGCTTAAGAATGCAGAGTTTACCTCCATCTTCCAACTTCCATGGCAATCAGATGGCTTCCAAGCAGGAACAGTGGTGTTTCTCCACAGATGCTTTATCTGAATGACCGGGGACCAAAATCCCATCTTATGCACTGAAAGTTAAGTACAGACATAGCTACAAAGAGCTGTAATTTTAGTCATTTCACTGAATCACATTAGATGTTAACCTAGGTCACCTGGGCTCCCTGTGTAGTCATTAGAAAGAGGCAGATACTGTCAGAGGATAATTCAGATTATAAGTGGGCTGAATTGCTCACAGTTCAGGTGGAACTCACCAAATTAGCTATGATGAAAGTGACTACATACAGTTAGCTTGGAGAAGCTGCTGTGCTGTAATTTCACAGCCAGGCTCACTGAGTATTGCCTTTCTTGTGCACATGAGGTGCCCAGCTTCTTATATCCACATAAGGATTCAACTTTCCTAAGTTGAACACTCTTATTTCTGTACAGCAAAAGATGGCTGTGCTCCACTAATGCTGCTGCATGCAGCTTCCTTTTAGTTGCTGTCCAGATGATAAAACATACTGATTAAATTCAACAGGATAACATCAGACAACTTCACTGAGCTACTACCAATAGATAAAATACAGACTAAAATACATAAAAACATTGTTAAAGTCTGAAAGGATCCTTGTTTTTAATTCTGCACAGAGTTGTAACATTAAATGAGTGGCTTGATTTTCAGTCAGTGGGATTGTGTAAGAAATTCTTTGGGAATACAGCAGAATGCCACAGACTTTAGTCTGGGGATGATTCTATAAAATTTACATTATAAAAATACTGTTTCCCATAATGGAGTAGTGAAAGAAAATTCAATGTGACAAGAAGTCAGATTTTACTATCTTACTTGTCTGATTCTCTGTAATAAAATACATGCTTATACCTGCTTTTAATTTAACTTCAACTTCCTTATATGCTTCCTTGTCCTATCACATATATTGGTTTCAAAATATAAACTGAGGTCAACCATATCTGTGCCTGAAGAAAATGCAATATCCCCTCAAACCCCATGATCTTTTGTTAGCAGGAAAATAAGTATAGTGTTTAAACATGTTGCCAGACGCATTTGTGTTTAAGGTACGTCCATAGCATATGGAATACTGTAAACGTGACATCACTATAATTTTATGGAGCATGTCTCGTGATCATTTTAACTATGTAGACCTTATTCACATATTTGAAGACTATAATAGATTAAACATTATAGTAATTACCAAAATAATGGCAGTGGTTACAAGTCAGACTCTTGTTATTTGAATGTGTTTTTACTTGGGTATACCTTCACAGAATAGTTATGTGAGGTATAAAAGTTGGTGCTCTTAAAGGCAGTCAGCATAATGATAAAGAGTAAACAGAAGTCACTGTATGGAACCAATATACACCTGAAAAAGTTAAAATCTGTCATTTTGCAAAGCACAAATAATACATCTCTAAGGCATCATTATGACAGAATAACTGGTATCCCTTCTAAAAGAAAGGCTATATTGCATTACCTCTTTATGTCACTCCTGCTTTTTATGTTGGAGAGCAATATCATGTCAGTTGTTTTACCAAAAGAATCTTTAGATTATATCTATGAAATGAGACCCATGAATGCCTGTTGGGTTTTAGGGGTCTTTCCTAACTTCTTTGCTTGACAAGGAAAAGGAGGTGCTAATCAGGGTAAAATTAACTTTATGCAGAGGATTACCAACACATGGAATTTATTGAAGGCTTAGATGAGAATAAGCTGAGGCACACACAGGGTGCTGATAGTTTGCACTGATGATCAGCTTGACTGAAAAAAGTCAGATAGAAAACAGGCAGTGGTTTATTGGCTATCACTGTTTGTCTGATGCAAGGGCCACGCTGGTTGAACCACGTTTCTGTATTTGTCCTTGAAACCTGAATGAGAGAAAATTGTACCTGTCCAAGCCCTCCCTTTTTTCCCCAGTGTTGTAACTCTTGGTCTCCATGAGCTCTTGACAGGTATTTCAGATGGGGTGGGCTGGGGTAAGGACTGCATCCTCGTAAGTCATAGAGCCTTTGGGGCCCTTTTGTCTCCTGCCTTTCAGTGGTGCTGATCACTGTTGCTGTCTCTTGAGGTTGTGAAGTGACTGGAAAAGCTGTGCTGCTGTTAGCATGCAGTCCTGCACTCCACATTCTGGTCTTAACAACAGGTCCCAACCCAAAAGTTTATACCAGCTGGGGGAAATTGTTTCCCAATACACTTTAGTATGCTACCTACCACATTAAACAGTATGCTTCCATTCTTCTTTCATTCTAGTCTTGTGGGATGTGCCTTGAGTGTTCCTGACTCTGTCATCCTGTGGTTTTTAGATGGATTGTTTCCATGTGCCAGGACTTTAGGGGCACATCTTATTGGTGGTGTATGAAAATGTCACATTTCTGCAGAAATGCAGTAGCTTATATGGGGTGGACATACTTTGCATAAAGAAGGTTTATTTCCTTCAAATGTAATAAAAGTGCCTAGACCCAATAGCAAGGAATTTCTTCCTCTATTTAAGTTATAATAAATGGAACTAGCATGTAATGATGATCTAGATTGGCCTTTTGATTGATGCTACATGACAATTTCTGCATTTTAGATAGTTGAGCATGGGGAAAAATGCAAAACATTTTGCTTTGAAGGCTGTAAGGGTATTTTGTTTATATAAATTAAACAGTGTTTCTTTTGCAACTGTGAAACTTCCTATTAAAGGATGCATATAACTTCCAAAATAAGAAGATGCTTGTAACTGTAAATGGCTATGATATATTTGCTGCTCCCCCACCCATTTAGAGACAAAACCTATTTATGAGGCTTTATTAAGTGCAAATAATTCCCATGGCTTCAGCACAAAAGAAACAGCTGCAGAATATAGTCTGATTTGCATATAAATGACACGATTTCTGCTCAGAAAAGGATATTGAAAAATACATATTTCTACAGTGAAAAGCTGATAGTCACACATATTAAGGTCAGCTTGTGTAACTTGTTTTAAGCTGCTGCATGTTGATACCTGATCACACTTCCAGCTCGATTCAGGCTCTATCAGTTGTGCCCGCTATGAAATTGTGAATTTCTTCTTTTGAGCTAATTAAGCTATCGTTTGTAGAAACAGATTCCAAATCATTTATCTCAACAGTTTAAGCTTAAAGTTTAAAACTGATCAGAATATTTATCAGTGCAAGTGGACAACTCCACATTTTTCACTTTTCCTTATCTTCAGTACTGTGAATTTGTGAGGCAAGGAATTCCTACTGTTTGGGTAAGACAGAAAAAGTCCTGCTAACTGGCTCTAGTCACTTTACTACAGGGTAGAATATATTTAAAGCAGACACATGGGTATTACTTTTACTACCCCAAATACTTTCCTCAGGTTACCTTTTCTATGAAAGGTAAGTTCATACTTCTAAAACTTTTGCCTGATGTAGACCACCACTGACCAACTGAGATGCTTGGCCAAAACAGAAAGTAACTGTTTCAAAGCTAAGGCTTTATTATACCATTTTATCCCAGTTGTTTCAGCTCACAGATTCTCTAAAATACAATACTTCAGTAGAAGTATAACGCTAGAGGATTTTAATAACAAACTGTAGTACTCATCTAATTGCTGAGCTTGGATGTTGCACTATCCAGCATGGCTTCAGAACCAGTACTGAATACAGAGCTTAGGCGCCAGCACACAACAGGCCAATACTGCTCCCAGGCAAGCTGGCAGAGCTCTCCCAGACCCTTGAGGACTTCCTTGGGAAGTCAGTCTGAGAGAGCATAAACAGAGTTCCAGTCAACTAGCCACTTCCCTCCGTGAAAGGCTGTGATTGTGACTTTGCAATGTACTGTTCATTTACTAACAGGCTCCTGCTTCTACTTAGATACATAACATAAAAGAAAGATGTTGGGCAGCCAGGCAGTAAGGGTTTGGAAGAGACCTGCAAAACCTTTGTTTTCAATCTCTGCTTGGCAAAGGCCTTACTGAGCTGAATGCCGTTGCCAGAAGCAATAGCTGTCTACTGAATGATTGGCCACAGTGAATTGTCATTAGTCTGAATGCCCCTTGGAGACACTAGATACTGTTCAGTTAAGAAAAAGTGAAGGTAGTGCTGTCTAGAAGCTTGGATGTGAAGGTCAGAACTTCCTTCTTAGCAGTTTCAGTTTATAAAGGCTATTAATTTATCTGAATGAAAATGGGGCAGTAGAGTTCATAATCTCCTCTATTAGAAAAGCTCTTTTGTACAAATGTTGAAACCTGTAGCAAAAAGTTAAGAAGTTACTGGTCTGAACTTTTCAAGACTCCAAGGGATTCACGCTAGGGATTATCTGAAGTCCCTTGCTTAAATACCCAGCCAAGACTGCTGAGGTGATATTAGACAGCACAGACTGTTCAGCTAAACCAGAGGAAAAGAGTCAGGGGATCCTTTTATGTCAGATGTGCTCAGCACTCCTTCAACAGAATCCTCTACTTACTGTATTGCAAGAGACTTCAGTAAAAGTGCTGGGGAGAGCTCTGCTTCTGCATTGCTTTAAATAATCATGTTAGTAATGTGATTCACTGATGAAAGAGGAGCAGATAAATCCCTGAGCTATAAACTTGGAAAGCAGAAGGAAATGATGGATGAACCTTCTGCACTGGCAATTCAATCAGGTTCAGATAATGAATCAAATGTTTAGCTGCTTATCAGGACCCTACCTGCCAAAAATTTTCCAAACAGTTATATCTGATACTAGGACTTCATCCAGCTCCCCTTGAAATCAATTAACAGACTCTCACTGACTTCAGCAGGGAAGACATCAGGCCCTAGGGCTCAAATAGGTTTGCTCTTGTCTGACTTGCAGATTTTTTTGCATTTTGGCTGAGATGGGGACAAGGCTGACACTTGTCTATTCTAATGATAAATGTCCAGCCAGGGGAAAATGGAACGAGTGAAAATGCCAGGGAATTTAAAACTCCTCTAAGAAAACCTCTGATGGCATACAATTGTTGGGTATTTATTTTCTTAAGAAACAGTTTGGGCTTTGTAGAAAAAAAAAAAAAACAAACAGATTTATTCTTATTGTGACCATAGTGGCTCACCTCCATCAGCAAAATGCATTACATTTCATTGTCAAGAGATAATCATTTTGAACTTGATGCCTGAAAGAATCCTTTTGAAAAACCTTCAGATCTACCTGTGAGTTATGCACAGAAAATTCTCCACCCATGGTCAGGGAAGATTTTAGAGGTTCCATATGGCAGCTGGCACCAAAGAACAGGAAGCTGGTCAAAGAATTTAACTATTTGGGACACATTCTCTCAAAGTTTTGCACCATGTCATTACTCCCGGAGATATTCAACAGGATGTGGTTACATTTCGTCTTCTTGGCATTTCAGAAATGTATGGAACTGCATTGCTGAGCCCTTTCAGATTTAAGAGCTGTCAGTCCCAATACTTCTGTGTGACAGCACAAATAATAAAAGAATATATATTTATAGGGAGGTCATCAGCATAGCATCATGTATTTACGGGGGGATGGGGGTGGAAAAGGAGAGATCTACATTCTACCTGGAAAGGTTTTATTTTTCAGGGAACATTAGGTGTGGGGTTTTTTTCTATACAGAAAATGTAAAACACTTAAAACTGAAATGTGAAAAATTGGTTTTATGTTTTACTTAAATATATTTTTATCCTATTTTTCTTGTAAAAAACTTTCAATCAACTGTTTCCTCATGAAAATGAGACCAGACATACTCTGCTCAACTAAATTACACTTTCTGATAGGAAGAAACTGTGGTAAGAAAAGGAGCCAGTTCTATTAATAAGTCCTTGGTTCTTCATAACTACTTGGGAGATATTTATGGACTTCGTGTTTTTCCTTCCAAATTAACCTTGTTAATGTGAAGGGGAGAAAAGAACACAGATGTTTCTGTCTCTGAGCAGTAGTTGAGGCACAGTTGCGGACCCTTTTTATTAACCTATTGGTCTCTAGCCACCCAAAAAAGAGTAAAAAAGCTTTGAAGAGGTGAAGAAACAGCTCTTAGTGTGGTGGTTCCACTTTAGTTCATCTCTATCAGAGCACTGAGCTCATCAGGCACAGCAGACAAGAACAGCTATAAGCATCTACCTAGTGTGGCCAGGCACTTCTCCAGGAGCACGAATCACTCAATATAAAAAGATTACACAGAGCTGTGACAAACAAGACCATACACACCTAAAGTGCATATTTCTCCTCCTTAGTCTGCAGTACAAAAGATTGTTTCATGGACTTCTGTGGGGTGACTGATATCTCTAAATATTTTGAGGAAGGTACAATTTAGTACATGCATGTACAAGGAGGCACAAATGCCTGACAGAGTTGGGTCCAAAACATTTTTTAATCCAATTTTCTTATTATTACCTTCATCTTGAGTTAAGTGCAAATGGAAAACAGAGTAGTCCATGTTTCTTGGTTTTATAGCTGTTTTCTGGCTAGGTTCATAGTCTGGTTCTCAGGCACTCCTAGAGCATTAACTGGACTCACAACACTGGAAGGGAATGTTCAAATGCAAAACATTTCCCCTTATAATGAGCACAGATCATGGCAATATTTCCATTCCTACTGTCTTTTCAAAAACCAATTTCATGAAGCCTAATTTGAGGCTCGAAACCACATGGCACAGCCCTTGTAATGGTAAAAAACCCATCTGAAACAAAATGTTCTTTTACCTACTTACTTATTATTTCTGAAAGGTGTTACATATTTTTAATTTCCAACCAATTGGGGGTGGTTGTGGTGAAAGTTGTTTTCTTGAGGAAAGAGGCAGACCTTGTATTGGTTCTGCTAACAAATAACACTTTAACTTCACTGTGTCCTATGTGACAAAAAAAAGATTGGGACTTGAAGTACATTTCCTTCTGGGGCTCTTCTTTTGTCTCCTTTGAAAGTAATCTAATATTGCTCTTATCAGTAGCAGGTTACCTCTCATGTCTGGATCTGTTACTTGTGGTACAATGTACACAGTGCTTGAGAAGACAAAGCATGCCTGACATGCCACATCAAAACCACAGGAATGTCATCAGACATTTTCCTTAGTCTGCATTTGTCTATGAAGGAATTGGCCATAAATCCCAGTGCCGTGAGTGTGCTTTCCAAATGTGATCACTGTACATTGCAGTTTGGCAGATTCTGCATCATAATGGTGTCCATCACACTGCTTGTTCTGGAAACATCTCCCAGAAGTGGGAATAAAGATTAGATGGTTTCTTCAGAGAGTTTGACAATGCAGACCAAGTAAAGGAACCAGGATCCACAGGAATGACTAATGGGGTTGTTTGCACTCTGACTACCAGACATCCATCAGAACATGGGGCACAGATGATAAGCCTATTCCAAACAGTTTATTATGAACATCCAAATTCTACAAAAAATCACCAAAAATCCACATTGTCTGGTGGTGTTTGTTCACAACATAATGAAGCTCTCTTTCAAACTGTTTTGGACAACAGATGCTTCCAGAAAACCATTTCGTGTGTAGGTAATACCACAAGAGAATGTATCCTTCCATTTAATTTAGAAGGTACAGGAAAAAGTAGCTTTGGATTCACATCAGCATACTGGAGAACAGATACAGCTCATGAGTGCAAAATCTTGCCTGATCGTGCAGGTATTTTGGGAAGACTGTGCTGATGTTGCAGTTTCAAGCCTGATGTCACCATTTATCAGAGACATGAACTCTTTTTTGTCTAATATGTTCATATGAACCAATGCCAGTGCAGTTTTGCAGAAGTTACTGCTTCTGAACTGCTCCCACATATATTTCAGAAGAAGCCAAAATCCAACAGAAATGTACAGTCTTTACAGTAATTAAAAAAAAAAAAAAAATTAAAGTCTTTACAGACTTTACAGCAATTAAAATTAAAAAAAAAAAAAATGGTTTTTAATAGTGTAGCTACAACCATCGGGGCATTTCTCTGGAGTGAAATGTCTCAGGTCATATAGTTCTTAATAGTCAGGTCAAATGACACATTGAAAGTCTAACTGCTCCCTGGAAAGGCATCCTATAGAGCACAGCCATGACTGAATAGTGATTAAATTGAAAACTGGAAAAACAAAACCATCACACTGGGTAGTAGAATGGCAAAATTATATATTAGGCCCCTTATATTGTCTTAGGCAGGCCATATGCTTAAGTCCTTATTCAATTCTTACTACCCTTTCTAAGCTAAAGCATAATTTAAGTTGAAAAGTAATAATTGCGTGATAAGTCAACATAGGAAGTGGATTTGAGGATGGGGGCATAAATTGTGCCAAGGTTGATGTTTTCAGTATTGCATGCAGAAAAAGACACACTTTGTAAGTACCAAACAAAGCAACACAATTGCCAAGGAAGTAGAATCCACTCAGGGAATGCTCTTCCTTGATTGGAAAATTCCCTTTTTGCTTATTCTGTCCAGAACTTACTCCCCTTTCTTCTTTTAGCCTTCTTTGCTTGTGGCTTTACCCATCACGATTGTGATGTATTTGGAGAAAGAGAATCTGTTGATAAACCACCTCACTTTATTATGGACCCAAAATACAATTACAGCAATTACATATAATAGTGGCAATATATTTTTAAAAGCTTCCCTGAGACAGCTCTTTTGAAACAATAATGGGCATCCATGGTTTATGTCTGAGATCAGCTCTTTTGCCTTATTTATGTTCCCATATTTCTGAGAAATGTTTCTGGAAAATATTTAAGGCAGAACAGCATAGACTTACCATTGAAGTTTTGTGGTAACACATGCAAGAGAAGACTTGAAAACAGAGATTACAGTCACTTACTGAATTGCTCTAATTGCTTAATTACTTATTCCCACATCTAGAATTGAAGTCCTTAGGAATTGGTTTAGGAAGGCATGAAATCTTTTTGTGCCAAAAGAAGTGGTTGGTCTTCAAAGAGTTGAGCACCACTTGACAAAAGAAAATCCCTCCCCATAAGCTCTACCCTGGAATCCGCTGTATCCCAAGCAATTTTGAAATGCAAATTTCACCTACCTGTCTAGGTGGGTGCTGAGCTTTTCTGAAACTCTGGTCCTCTGATATTCCAGTGATAAATGATCCAGAAAAATGTAAGTTACAAACTTCTGTTACTTGTGGTTTAGACTGCAAATTACTTTCAGGACAAATTCTAGGTTTATCCCCTAAAAATACATTTGCCTTTTACTTGAGCTAAAGAACTATTTACTAACTCATTATAAATGTCTATCAGTCAAGGCTGTTCTTGTCTTCTTTATTCTACATCAATTGATGAACACTTTTATCAGGCATACTTTTCTGTAGAGAGGAAGCATACAATCAGCACATAGCCACAGAGTGTCTGTTCTTTCTCTGACCCCACAACATCTGACTCACTATCATTTTAGACATCATTATCTCATATTTTTAGACATTTTATAATTAGCACTTTACAATAACTGGAGACTTCTGGAAAACTTGGATGGTATCAGAATCACAATCTGTTGAACTTTGCACATCCTTTATTTTGCACAACCATATGTCCTTGCAGTAGGCATGTGCATTAGATATGTATTTATTTGTGCATGTTTACAATGACTGTAGTATATGCGGATGGTGCTGGTTTTCCATAAATAAGGACCTGTACTGCTGAAGTGGTACTTAGGTAGGACTAGAGACTTTATCTCAATCATTCCTAACCTGTAATCATCAGTTAATAAACTGCATCTTTCTTCCCCTCTCATTGCATTTGTTCTATTTAACCCCATTCTAAGTAATTTAACTTTTGAACTGTACAGGAATCTTCACAGTATTCAGTTCTTCAGTTCATTTCAAAGGGCAGATGACAAAATACTAGCTGTAGCACTATTTAGTATATAAGACAGGCCTTCTGAGATACAGCTCCTGCGGTATTGTAAATGAAGCCTTCAGAAGAGCATGTGAAGATACAATAAAACCAGTAAAATCGGATAGTAATGTTTAAATAGCAAAATTTTAGCCATGAAAAGTACATTAACATGCAAGAAGTGATTTATATTCCCATGCAACTCAAATGCATTTGGAGATCATGAGGAGAGTATTTGAGGTCAGTTGGGAAGAATTAGGTATCCTGCAAGATTAGACCCATATGAGATCATCCTTAGAATTGCCTCTTTTGCTCATCACTAATCACTTCTACCTCTTTTCTTTCTTAGTCCCTTTATTTCAAGGGGTCTGATAGGGCCCTTAAGGTAGTCCCATAATGATACTAATTAATTAATAATTGGTAGCAATTTGAGTGTGTTGAAGAGCTGACCTCAGATAATTCATGCATTGTGACATGATGTACTTGACAGTGCCAGAAGCAGAAACAGCAGGAGTGCCATCCTCCAGCTGCCAGAACTAATTATAAGTAGTTTGTCTTTCCCCTCAACGGCGTATTCTGTTTGTTTCACAACAGCCAACTTAGAAGTCACTTTTAAAATCATCATCAACAAAAGAATACCTGGAAAAAATGCGCTCACTTTTGACAGACAAACTGCAGAATGAGCTGGATTTTCATGGTTGCTTTTGTTAATTCAAGCAGCGAACAGAAGGCAAAAAGCAGATGGAAAGTCTCTCACAGGAAAATGTAAAAACTGTTATTGCTTCTGCACAACTGATGTGGTGCTGATAATTTAGTTAACACACCAACTTAAAACATAAAGTCCCTTCTTTACACATCATATATTACATGATCAAGCTTATGACAAAGGACAGTAGGCTACATTCTTTATGAAAACTAATTCTGTGTAAGTCTTGGCAGGGACAAGGTGCAGAGAAAGTCATGTAGTCTTATAGAATGATCCCAGTGTTTGTTGAAGTAAAAGGTAACTCACTGTTATGAATTCCCATCTTCCCTATTGCTCAGTACACTCACAGCATTAAAATCCCTTCTTAAAATTTCATCCTGCCTCTATAGTAAGGTGAAAAGGTTAATTCCCAAGGGACTAATCCTGTGAGGTGCTGGGTTCTCTCAGCTCCCACTGACTTCAAAGCTAAATATTTGGTTCACATGAAAGCCTCTTTAATTCCCCATTACTGTAAGGTATACTTGTATACAACAGTGGGAGCAGTTGTCATTATAAATCAGACAGTTTATCAGGGGAGCTATTCTCCAGGGCAGAGCAGATTCTAACACACCACGACATACTTTATTTGTTAGCCTCAATTCCACAGGAATTTTATTCAGGCAGACACCTCAAGGCATGCATCTTTTCAAAGTGTTTAGGCAGGAAGCGAAATTCAAATTAGATACACTTACGATGCAAATGTATTATTATTTAGCTCAAAACGACTGAGGCTCAGGGTCGTAAATCCTGCCATAAAGATGTGAGAATGGGTGAATAGGCATCTCAGTTACTCACACCAGGGAGATGTTGCAATTTCAACCCTGAGGGG
>JAVHNF010014621.1:6856-22828 GCA_034783455.1 Micropsitta finschii
GTTGAGTACTGAAGTCACCTCAGGTAAGAATGCAGCTTCCACTGATCATATCCAGGGGGACTACATAGCAGTGGAATATAAGCTCACAATCTACTCTGAAAGATTAGTCCTGGAGAGCAAAAATCTCTTCTAACTCCTGAAATGTTGGTGATCCTCCTTTAAACTCATGCAAAAGAAGTGTAAATGTTTTGGGAACATCATGCAAAGATCACTGATAGAATGAGAGAATCACATTCCAGAACACTCTGGGTATAGCCAGAGGGACCATTAAAGTTTGAGTTTCCATTTGTGCTCACAGATAAAATTTTATCTGAATACTTTAGAGAATAAGCAAACCACTCATTTATAAAGGGAATAAAATTCAAAGACTACACAGATTAGGCCTTTTGGTTGCCAGGAGACACGGCACGTGTATGAATAAACACGTCTGTTTGCTAGAAATCTGTAGATTTGTAACTTTAGGGGATTCTTTCCACATCTAGAAACATTTTTACATTATATTTGTCACTTCAAAAAACTCTAAGCTATTTCCTGCACATCAGTAATAGGAGTTTCTATAAGAAAGCTGAATCTCCAAACTAGAAAACACCTTAAAAGCTATTTTTACATGTTCATTCATTAGAAATGACCTCACAAGCTGAAGTAGTACTTAAAACGTACCCTTCTTCTCAGAGATCACAATGGATAGATAATACTAATCGTTGTTGTACAATCACAGGACACTAAACTGATTAAGAGTGGCTATTATTTTACTACCCGTCAACACTCCCTTAAGAGCCCAGAACAACCGGCAAAAATAGAAAGGAGACTCATTTTACCGTGTAAGACTTCATCACGATCAGATGCTTCAGTGAATCTGAACATAGGGTGCCTCCGACCATGTCAGAACTGAGGTGACCCTTATGAGCACATCACTGTTAAATAAAAGCCATCAAGACATACTTGTTCACTGTTCTGGAGACAGGAGAGGACAACTTTCATTGTCAGAGGCGACAACAGTAAGACTAACAACCTACAGCTACACTAAGGAAGCTTGCTGCTAATACTTGTGCATCCATTACAATGGCCAAGAAATTTCCATATAGCTGGTGTCACCCCCAAAATTATGAGGGGTTTTAAGCTTGAAAATGCCTGAAAATAGAGCAGTGGCTGTCTCAGGTTCCAAGGGTTCCCATCTCACTGCTCCACCGTGGTTGCTGCTTTGCCAAGTAAGCACTGGGCTCTCCACCAAATGACATAAATGTCCCTCCCATTCCAAAATCCTGCTTCCACCGGTAGTTTCTGTACACCTGCAGAACAATCCTGTACTCTGGATTCTCTTGCTAAACCAAGGCACTGTTTAGAGTGAGAAATTGAAGCCCTTCAGGCTTGATTTGCATGCCTTGTCAGCATCTGCAAAAAGGTCAAGCAGTGCTGCCCTCTCCTTCTGCTGCACTTCCCATTTTGCCATTTTTTCACTAGATGTATTCCCTGAGGAGCAGGATCTTGAGGTCCCAGCAATGGGAGTCTGCATGCATCTCTGTTGCTTGCTTTCAAATTAAAAGAGCAGCCTGTAGGACAGCTGCTAGGCACTTTCAGGCTACTTTTTGCTACAGCCTGGCAAACTGCATTTGAATGGTAGATCAAAAACAGCACAGTATCCAAGCACTCACGAAGCACAAGTGTCCTCACAATAGCCCAGTGTCTTCCTTGACACTGCCCGTGGAAGAAGCTAATCTCTCAAAGAATAAATTTCTCCACAGTCTTGCACATTATACAATGTGTCCTGATTTCTTACTTTGTCATAAAATCAAGAGGAAAACACATGGATATCAGGACACAGCACATCTGAGGATCACAAGAAGTTTCCAGGTGCTCTGCAGGATTAGTATGAGAAAAGTAATAAATCAAATGTAGTGACTAGAAAGAGAAGGATGAAGAGGAAGAAAGCAGCTGCTAGATTTTAAGAGCAAACTGAGATCGATTAAAACACACACACACACACCCAGAAGAAGCTATCTGTATCTACATTTGGTGCTAAATCATTGTGATTTAGCTAATTATAATGGATTACACATATTAAATCCAGGTAAGTCAAAGTTAAAATTACTAAAATATTAAAACTTAAACCAACAGAAAATACTTCACTATGCCCTTTTCCCACTTCTAATTTTTATTTCCATATTCCACACAGACCCCTTGGAAAATGTAGGCCTGATCTTTCATTGCTTTGCAAAAGCTTGCCTTTAATGTGATTCATAATATATGGTAACGTGAGTAGGATAAACAGGTGCTCAGTAGATTACCAACACAAGAGCAGAAAACATACCCAGTTCTGCATTCTCATTATTCTGGCCATGCTTAGAGCTTGGTGAGTTGTAACTCTCCACCTTTTCGCTCTCCACTTATGTCATTTCCATTACCTGGGAGACTGCAAGGCTATTTCATGTAGGTTTCTAAGAGAGAAGTACATGTTAACAGATAATATTTGCTTTTTCATGAATTATGTTTCTAGGGCTTAATGGCCTGTTTCCTTGGCAACAAACACATCATGTGCTTTTTAATCAGGTTTGCATATGGGCTGTGTACAGGACTGTGCCAGAGACAAGGTTTCTAAAATGTTATGAATTCAAACGAGTGGATCTACCCTTTGCAAAGCAAAGGACCACACTGGTGATTTGGCAGTAGTGCCAGAGCCTTCCCTTGTCTTATAAAACTGCTCAAACTGCAGTCTCCTGCTTTTAGCATCTGTTCATAGTGCACATAAGACAGTGATCAGTCCTTACCAAAGCACAGCCTTAGTGTGAGGTGTCCCTGCCCTTAGCAGGGGGGTCAGATCTAGATGATCTTAAGGTCCTTTCTGACCCTAACTATTCTATGATTCACTTATTTTACATCAATATGATTTCATTAACTTCTCAGTTATCCACTGAAATATTCTACAGTGAAAAAACATGGGAATTCAGTTTGGCCACTAAGGCTGCACTGTGATTTATCCTGAAGAAATCTTGGAGAAAACCCAAGCTGTTTATTTTGTTCCATATTTTTCTACAGAACAGCTTGTGACAGGAAATAGGCTGCAGCTTTTTCAGAACTTGAACATGCTTTGTGAAATCTTCTAAAGATCACAGGAGGGTATCCCACATCCACAGAAAATAGAGATCTTAAACTACATAAACCATACCGATGAAAAAACAGGCTTCTGATAAATATGCACAGGCAGAACTCTTATGACTGAAGTCAGCAGAGATCATTAAAGTGCCACTCTGAAGTGCCTCTAACATTCTGTTTCATAACAAACAGAAAAGCTCTATGTTCAAGTCTGAAAAGAAAAAAATTAACTCAGTTTGTCAGAAAATTATGGTTATTGGTTTGAATGATCACATAATGCTATCTTGAGGCTGCAATTGTACATACTGTCAGGTTTCCTCTTCATAAAAGAATTAATCTTATGTTACGGCTTTCCTATTAGAACTTTCCATAGCCTTCTTGTGAATTAAATACTTAGTTCTGTACTCCGGTATATAAACAACTACTGCTTTCTCCTTCCACTCCATTAATAGTTTCAAACTTCCTTTGCAGAGTACCAACCCTGGCAGAGAGAAGAGAACCCGAGTTGCAGGACTTTCAACCCCAGTGGGACTTGAACTGGGATAGTTTTAGTGATGGGAGATGAAAGCTGTTGGTCACAAAAGGATGTGAATGCCTGCCCCTTTGACAGGCACTGACCAGAAACACACTGCATGTGTCATTTACGAAACACTCATAAACCAATCACTCACTGATTGGGCAATGACTTTATATCTTTCTAGGACTTACAATGAAAGTGAAAGGCAGAGAATGCCACTCTATTATCATACACATATCATTACACGTTCCAGAAAAGCCTCATTCTACAATTAGATCACCTCACTTGCAGGTATTCACACCAAGTCTGGGGTTTCATGCAACACCACAAAATGAAGGGTTCTTTTATCAAGAGTATACATGAATGTCTCTCTGTGGAACAAGGCACACAAGTGGAAAGAAAGAAGCATGGAAGAACTGTCTGCCTCCCCATAAGACTAAACTTGTGACTATACAACTGGAAAAAAAAGAAACAAACCTTGTGCCAGCACTGGTCTTCAGCAGTGACTGAAGGTGGGAAATGATGTTGAAAAGGTCACTTTTATTTTTTTTACTTGATCACGTCCCTGGAAATAAGTAATGTCATTAACACCATATAAATCTTGGCTGACTCCAACCTTTGTAACACTATAAAACCAGCAACAACCAAAAGAGTGTCAGATAATTCAGTTGTTTATATTCTTAGACAGTCATTTACATAGAATCTGATGTAAGAAGTAAAGAGGACAGTCAAGTGACCTATAAACACCTTCAAACATGTATGGGTGAGCAACTCACATAGTGCTCAGAGGTAAGGGAGGCTTACATCCATCAGCATCAGTACGAAAAATAAGAGGAAGGATAGCTCAGCGGAGCTAGAGCTGGCTTCTGCATTCTGCATCTTCACTGATAGCTTCAGACACACAATAAATAACAAGACCTTATGAACAAAGGGGAAGTTAAGTATGATTTAGCAATTAGCTTATACAGACTCCTGTCCTACTGAGTCTGCTTGTGAGTCAGGGAGAGAAGAGAGGAGCAGAAGCATGCTAATGATCTGCTGCATGGTGATGTGAGAGTCAGGCTTGCCTCTAGAGCTCCTATGGAAAGCAACCAGATGAGATTTTCAGTGCTCCAAAATCTACAGCCTAAGGAGGTAAATACTGATGCAGTTCTAGAGACATCCACTCACATAATACGGAGAGACTCAGTAAAATGAAAAAACCACCTTCCTTTTCTAGTTTAGAAGTCAGTTTTGGTGCCATAAAACTGCAGAGAGTAAGAGAGGTTTCTCTGGATGATGCTGCACACATCTCACTATGGTCTTGGAATGCTCCTCAGGAAGGATACCACAGATCCTTTCTTTCTCCTCCACATCTTATCTCTTGGGTTTTATGTTCCAGAAAGAGAAACTTGCCTCTTCCCATTGTTTCAATTGGCGTTCATCTGTTTGGCTTCTTTATATAAAGCAATCAGAAGCTTCAGATATATTCTTTGGAATAGAAAGAAACTATTCCAAACACAGAAAAAGTGCCCCATTGTTCCATCTGAACTCTGAAACACAGTGAAAGTATTATTAAACACATGGAAACAAGATCTAACAGATAGGAAAGAAAGAAAGGAGGAAGCAGAAGCAAAATATACAATGGAACAATTAGTATGAGAGACATCTCTACAAATCACAATGAACAGAACTAAAATTAATAAATAAGGTGTGCACTGAACCACTACAGGTGGCATAAGGAGGAAAAGATGACAACAAAACTGATGCATCAGGTGAGCTTGTATAAACAGAGGACCCTGTTTAACTCCTCTTCTTTGCACAGCTATATCACATCAGCCTAGATCAGCGCAGTCAGGACTCCCCAGCTGCTAATGCACCAATCTGAGCACAACTGAATATCAAGAATGGTAAAATGAAATTGCCTCTGGTTGCCACTTCAAAAGATGCAAGAGAGTGATTCTCAAAACCAACATCAACACTGTACAACAGAGCATCACTAAAGTGTAGACAGAGCAACTCCCACAAAGCTTGCAAACTGGTACATCAGGCCCAGTTTCACCAGTGGCCATGAATGTTGCCATCACTGCATCATCAAACCTCTGGAACGAATTCATTGTTCCCAGTTTAACAAAGCAGCCAAGACACAGGAACTTTCTGCTTTACAACACAATCACTCACTTCATCAGTGACACAAAGGTAGAAAGCATGAGGCAGTCATGAATAACTTAGCTGCAATGCTCATTCTCCGGGAACTGAGAAGTAAATTGATTTCTATATGACTCAGCTGCTCAAAACAATACCAAGCCTCCTTTCCTCCTGCACACACACAGACACTCTTTTTCTTTCAGAATAACAAGTATTATTACTATTAGAAGTCCTGGCAGTCTGGTGAAGTTCCTGCTGACCTGAAAAGGGGAAATATAACCCCCAGTTTTAAAAAGGGAAAACAGGAAGACCCAGGGAACTACAGGCCTCTCAGGCTCACACCTCAGTGCCCTGCAAGACCACGGAGCTTCTGGAAACTATGCTAAGGCATATGGACAATAAAGGGGGTGATTGGTGACAGCCAACATGGCTTCACTAGGAGCAAACTGTGCCTGACCAATTTGGTGGCCTTCTGCATGGGGCTATGGCATTGGTGGGTAAGGGAAGAGTAACTGACGTCATCTACCTGGACTTGTGCAAGGCATCTGACACTCTCTCGCATGGCATCCTTGTCTCTAAACTGGAGAGGCATGGACTTGACAGATGGACCACTTGGATAAGAAACTGGCTGGATGGTGACACTAAAAGAGTTATGGTCCACGTGGAGACCAGTGACAAGTGGTGCTCCTTAAGGGTCAGTATTGGGACTGGTGCTGTTTAACGTCTTTGTTGGTGACATGGACAGTGGGACTGAGTGCACCCTCAGCAAGTTTGCCGATTACAGCAAGCTTTGTGGTGCCCAGAGAAGCTGTGGTTGCCCCATCCCTGGACTGGATGGGGCTTGGAGCTTGGTCTAGTGAAAGGTGTCCCCGATCATGGCAGGAGGCTGGAACTGGATGTGCTTTAAGGTACCTTCCAACACAAACCATTCTATGATTACCTCAAAATTTAAGAAGCATCATACTGCACTTAACATGGTATAAGTATGTTTTTCAGGGGAAAACTACTTGGAAAGATTTTCTGCCTGTTACTTTATCCAATGAAAAATTTGTCACTGTTTTTTGTGAATCTGGTCACAAACAATTGTGGTGCAACAATTTTGTGTTCATGCTCTTCATCTGTAGGAAAATGGCTCTAAAATTTGATGCCAATTTTCCATTTGAATCATGTCTATCAAAACAATATCACATCCCTATTTTTACCTTCCTAGAAGGTAAAGAACATACAAAACAATCATTTCCCTGGGATATGGCACTGCCCAAACTTACATCAACATAATGCAAAGGCAATTGAGGTTGCTTTAAGTAGATTCCTAATGAAAATATAAAATTGTCAACTGACTAAATATTAAATTATTAATAACTTCCTGAGAAGATGATTTGAAGCAGCAAGAGCACATGCATCCATTCACAATGACAGTAAGTTTCTCCATCTCGGTTCAAAAGTAGTAAAAAGGAATTAAAGCCCATAGTACACAGACTTGCACCTGTGAGTTACAGTCCTCAAAGGCTCTAGATGGTATGTAAGCCATAAAGATACCAACAGCCAGAACATTCTGAGGATGAAAGCACACACATCAGCAGTGGAATGTGCTCCTGCATGGTCATTCAGAGAAAAGCACTTCTTCTGCCTTTATTTGCCTATATAACATGATGGACTGGCAGCATTTCATTATCTTTTTTTAAACCCCAAGTAAGTCCTTTTTATTAAATGAATCCCAATGGCAGCTTCAGATACTGCTGCTCCTGCAAGTGAAGTAACACCACAAGGCACATGATAAATGTCTAAAGTTTTGCCTCTGGGCTCCACAAAATTCCTTAAACTGCACATCCAGCTCAGTTAACTCTGCTCAAAGGTAGTTTCTAGGGACTGCTAAGGTGAACAGTAGTTAACTTGCCCACACAAATTATGGATTTTGGACATAGGCTCTAGTGTTCCTAACATTCACAGATTTGTTTCCCCACATTCACAATACTCAGGGCAGAATTAGCGCTGCCAAGCAGTACTGAGCTGTTCAGTTTCAAATAAGCACAGAAACACCCACACAGAGGATCGATTTACTTAGAAAACATCAGTGATTACTTAGTTATCATCGAAGGAAGATACGTTAACAATTGTTCTTTTTCCTTAGCAATAAAGAGCAGCCAATGCAAATCCGAAGTCTCTACTTCCTGCCATTCTTGTAATTTTAAAAATGTTCAACCCCTAAAACCTAGGCTGTGCTTTGGTTTTTGAACATTGTTCTGACTCCCTGCCTTAAACCAAAGAGCACTTGGCATGGTTACTGTATAATTAAGTTAAACACCCTAACAACATAGCACCTTATCAAGCACAGGAATTTCAGGTAGCTTAATGGTAACATAAAATCGAAAAGGTGATGTTTTTAAGGAATTAGTTATTGAAGGCCATGTCAAGAACATGTCAAGCTTGCATGTGAACAACTGAAGATACTTATCTCACTTTAATAACTGTCCCAAAGGGCACAGGATTGCATAGATTGCAGGTATGCAGGGGCAAGGTGCTCTGACATTGCATCCTTTTTATAAAGACACTATACTAAATGCCTTTATGTTATTTATACAAGTATAAATAAATATATTTAACTAAAAATAGTGAAGCATGTTGTCTATACATAGGGAGATAAATGTTCTATATAAATATATTTAATCAATTTAATTATAATCACTATAATATAGCTACTATATAATATTTATATTTAAGAATTATAATTAAAGATGAACTCTAAGTATGTTATTTTCATATAGGAAGTAGTATATGCTATATTAAAAATACATTTTGTATAAATTATTTGTATAAGTCATTTCTTTAAGTAGTACATCTAGTCTTACATATAAGCTTATAAATTTTATATATACTTTATTATGTACTTTATATATAAATTTACAATTTAAATCCAATATAAGCACATTATATTTATTTGCAATGCCACCGTATTCAGTTCAAAGGTGCTCTGATGTTATTACTTGTAACAACACTCATAAATAATAATAACACAGCACAAAACCTATTTATTCTTTGTAAATTTTATAGTTTGGGGTGTTTTGGTTGGTTTTTTTTTTCCTACAAAACCTAACAAGAACAGTAAATAACAAAAGGATACAGCAGCCATTCTATGCTGCCCTTTCAATAAATCAATGGAATTGCAGGGAAGACTGAGAAGAATCATTCATTTAAGAGAGAAAAGCAAGCTGGGAAGTACGATTAGCTGGGCTACAGCTATGGGTCTCAGCAAACAAGTTTGCTGCAAAATTCTCTAATCAGACACTTCAAGATGCTCAAAGATTGGGGTGATGCTAACAAGGAAAATAGAAGCTACTATTTGTTCAGTTTCTTCCCAGCCACCACTAGAAGAGTCTTTCATTCCACTAAACCTGTGCTGATTACAGTGATGCTTAGGGAGCACAGGCAAAGACCTCCATGTACTGTAGCAGTGTGAGTAATACTAAGTGACCTTTTCTAGTCCCAGTTCTAAAACATATATCTCAAAGGATATCTGCCCCCATCCTGTTCAGTCATAAAACATAAAGGCACAGTCAGTCCTGCAGCCCCTGAAGTCTCCTACTGAAAACACTGTTTTGTGTCATGAGTCACAAAATCACCTACTAGGAAGGTATTTGTAGTTTCTGTACTTTATTCTGCTTAGAAATTCTATTTTGAAATAAAACATAGCGTATTGATTCAAGATAGGCAGACAATTAACCATCTTTCAAATGTAAAGCTGTAGAACACATAAAAGCATTTGTGTTAGCTTCTCAGAATAACAGAGAAACTCTTATGATAATAATTAATAATTAATACATCTCTGGGTTTTAATTAACAGACTTTGGATCTCAGAGTACAATAGAGTGAATCCTGTGAGAACACAGTTCTCCAGTAGATGGAAGCATTAGTCAGCAAAAGCTGAGCTCATCTAGCAGATAGGATTGTTTATCCTGCTTGCTGTCTTCCCTACTACACACACAATTTTACCATGTAGATACCTCAAGTGGTTGACACTGATGGAAAACAAATCTATAATTCATTATAGATAACTATGATAATAATCAGCATAGCTCTCCAGTATTGCTGTATCACAGCATACAGTTATTATTTAAGTATTTACAAAAACCTGGTGTTGGTGCAAGATTGGAGGCAGATATTCCAGGTAAAATATACCAAAACCCCATAAGCTCTACCAGCCTTTTCCCATAGCTCCCTGACAGTCAAACAAACACAGTCCAGCTTCCTGCTTTCTTTCTCAAATTTCACCAATAAATGTCATCCTAGTGTAAATGTTTAAAAAGTGCTTAAATACAATGAGCTCAAGTTGCCAGGTATAATGCTGAAATAAAACAAAGCCAAGTTCAGGGTTCATTCTGAAGCTCAGCTGACAGGAAAAGTAACACAAGTGGTCATTACTAGTAGGATCAAATATCTCTCCAATTATAGATTAAACCATACCCCATTCTAGTAACTGTAAAATTGTTCCAGTCCATTAGAGACAAGGAAAACTGCATGATTATTGACACATACTTCACAATGATGCAAGTCCCTGAGCTCAAAATGAACAAAGCAGCCTGATTTTCAAACACCACCACTGTGTGCTCATTAACGAAACACTGTTAGCAAGTTAGCATGCAAGAATTTACACACAGGTCTGAAACATAGGCCAGTAATTATTCACATCTCCCACCTGACTATTAGGAACCCCTCAACTTTGACTGGCTGCTGCTTTCCACCTTCGTTAGCTGTTCTGTTTCATTGCTGTCTGATCTCTTATAACTGCTGTTCCCTGCAGGCTTACCTAGTTACAGATGTGAAACACAATTTTCTTTCACCATTTCTTTGGCACAGAGGCTGAGATTACTTTGTACAGTGCACTGAACAAATAAACAGGAAATCAAAGAGTATTTCTGAAGTATGAGGAAGGGAATCCAAAATAAAACTCTAATAACACGTTTGTAATACTTCATCCCAAGCATCAAAATTTCAGCCACCCAACAAAGTTACATTCTCTCTTCCCAACTCTTCACCTAGTTCTGTCAAAACTGAGATGCTACCCCCAATTCCAGCCTCCTCACAACATTTCAAGAGCCCTGGATTTCAATCAATAGTTCAGGCATTCCAAAACTCCTCAGTTATCTGATCAGCCACCAGCACTCTATCGCTGCTTTGATAACATTCTTGTTTTCAACTCCACAGTACTTGTAAAGTTTTTATCCCAAATTATGGTGTTCCACTTCAGGATAACCACACACAGCGGGGTCAGCGAAGGGTACATTTCACGGGTAACTAATGGGAAGTTTCACACTACAGTTTTTAGTCAACTTTAGAGCATCTGCATGGGTACTGAGAACAGAGAGCCTTTATTTGATATGTGAGGATAGTCACATATGCATAATTTAACTAACACACTTTACACACGGAACTCACTCAAATTGAAGAAAGTCTGGAAAAGCTGTTTTCATAAAAGCTTATCTATCCACAGAGCAGTTATATGTAAGTTTATGCATATACACAAACTCTGCCAAAGCTACAGATCTGCACACCACACACAGGCATAATAGACACAGTTCTACCCACTATTTACATTCCCACATCCTTACACAAATCATGATCAACCCCACACATGTGTTTATACATTTTTCTACACACTCAAGCCAACTAACTTGTTCTTGCATACCTTTCTGGGTCTTTAACAACTGCCTCCTACTTTTTATTTAACCTCTGCTTCACCTTTCACACTGGACATTCCTTGGAGCTCCTGGAACTATTAAAACAAGACAGTTACATTTCAGCAGGGATGAAACAGAAACTGGGAAAGGCAGGAAAGAAATGGAGAATGAATTACAGACACACGCAGAGCCTGGTGCAGATGAAGCAAGCTCGCGTGTGTTGCATTCACTGTTACTTATATCTCTGACATCTGCTGGGACAATAACTGGACTGGGAAACATCACGGAAACAAAAAGAACCAAACAGGACAAATCCAACAGCAATAGAAGGTGGGAACCCACCTTACACAGAACCATGGAACAGTGTAGCTTTTCTCCATTTTATTGTGGCTTAGTGTTCACGATAACATTCAACAGCAGAAGCAGGGGAGCAAGACCCCACAGACCAATGGAAAGCAGCCCAAAGGGAACACACTGTACCAGAGAAAGAAATGGGGTCTGTGAATCACAGGCAGCCCACCCTGGAACACAGAAATATAAATAAAAGTCTCTACTCCCATTAATGGGAACATTTCCTGGCACTGGTCAGATGATAAGCCCTTTTTTCCCAGTTACCTCAGCCAACTCAGTAACCACGGTAACTGTCTCTAGTGCAATGACATCATATGGTTTCCCAGGCAACTGCTCCCAGTGCAATGACATCATGTGGTCACCATGGTAATGCTCCATGAGGCCAGGCAGAAAGTATTTTAACTGGGAAGATAGGTCAGGGGGGATAAAAGAGGGCTCAGGAAATAGCAGGATAAAAGATAAAGAAGGTGAAAATGTGAGCCTTAGGAGAAGGAGGGACATAAGCGAAAGGAACAGACAGAGCATGAGGACAGAGAGAAGACTGAGGCAGAAGTTCTGAGAAATTTAAACTACTGATGAAAAAAATATGTATCTCAGTTCCATCATCTACTTTAATGATACATTACTTAGGTCAGATCTGCTGAACCACAGCATGCTTAGCCACATGAAGTTAGGCATGGCTTAAATGCTGATGTAGTGGAGAGACTTCTGACAATCCATAAGAAACTGCCAGAATTCTCCAGAGACACCTCAGGTGGAATCACATTATATAGAATACACTAGGTTCTTTTTCTAATACAAGGTACATTTTCTAATGGATTTCCATTCTCTGACTGACCAATTACTCAGGGGCTCTGTCACAGCAATGCCAATAACCAGATGTTACTGTCTCCTCTACAAGGCTTGAGGAGAAGACTTCTTTGCCCTTTACAATCTGTACTTTGGAGTTGAAGAGAAGATAAGAAAAACCTGGCCATCTGACAAGTGAAAATGTGTTTTCCATTGATTAAAAGCTCCTTCAGACTCTTGTGAAGACAGCAGTAAAGAGTGTCCCTTCTTTTTAACTTTCTAGATCTCCTTCCAATTCTATTATACTTTCAAACGAGTTGCTGAAGATAAATATCCTTTCTGAATTCATTTATCTATTAGTCCCGGATAGTCTTAGCCAGTGGACACCGTTAGTTCCAGCTTTACTTTACATGGCTATAAAGCCCCTGGGAAAAAGCCTCTTGGCAATCAAACTCTGGAATTACTGATACATACTATTTTATCAGTGTACACAGCGTTGAGGGAAGGATAAAGTAACGAAAAGTGATGCCTTTTGAGGACAGCTTGCAGTCTGAAAGCTTAGGACAACCTTCTTGAGGAAATTTCCAAGCCTACAACACCGTATTTTTCTATTCAGCAAGGCATCTTCACATTTTCTTTCATAAGCAAAACCTCTATTTAATTTAATTAGCACAAAACTGCCCTCCGCCATTTGAGGAGTTAATGTAAAATTACATGTAGTAACTCTGACTGTAATATAGCAGCTAAGCAAAGTAACGTTGTAGCTATGACATCTTCTACCAAAGGTGAGATGTTTTTACAGTTGAACCTAAGATGAACCTCAGTTGGTTTATACAGACCCACATTTCAAACAATACTGAGTTCAGAAACCTGTCTAATTTGAGCATAGCAGTAGGTGCAACATTTGTTCCAGGCTATCCCATAAAGTGCAGAACCTCAAAAGTCAATGGTGGTAGTGTCACCAGTTCAGCTGTCTGTCTGTACACTGCAGCAGAAAGGAAGACAGTAGCTTTCTAGATGAAGGATTCTGTACAGTTTGTAGCAACAAATATTTTTCTATTAGGAGGCCTCTTACAGATTGTTGCTGTTAATCATCAGCACATTTAATATGCCAAGCACTTTTGAAATCTATACAACAGGCATTAGGGTACTATTAAAGTCTGACTCCCTCAGAGCCGTGCATTTCAAGAGGCAGCCTTACTGCAGTGAATCTCAAAGGAGTTTCATTGCAAACCCCTGCAGTCATCAGGCTGGAAATGTTCCTGGTGCTTAATCATACACAGCAGAGTGAGAACAGAGAGAAAGAAGAAAACTCTCATGATAAGCAGCAGTAGGAAGGATGTGGTGGCTGAGCGAGAGAAACAGGAAAAGGGGAGGAGGAGAGGAAAGGGAGAAAAAATATCTCACGCTGTTGGTGAGCAGAAACACAAACACCAGAGAGAGACATAAAAAGGCCAGCATCAGCTCCCCAGAGTTATTCTTCAGTCCTCATACTCTTCCCCCCTAAATCAAAAGATATTAATGGAACAGCTACTTGCACATCTCTCACAAAAATACATTGGGCATTCTCATGCAGTCAAGAGGTCCTACCCACCAGTTACATCTTCACACCCGAATGCATTCTTTAGGGAGAGTGGGGCAGGAAGGAAAGGTGAGCAGCACAAAATGAAGGAAGAAGACTGCCTGAGAAGAGTCAAGTAGGAAATAGGTGGTGGAGAGAACTTTTGGTTTGGGGTTTGGGGTTTTTTTCAGGTTGAGCTGTGAGACTGAAATATCTGCATTAATTAAGCTATGTTTAGGGGCAGTCTTATTTCAAACAAATAGGATTTTTTTTTGTTTAAGAAACAATGTTGAAACACAGGGTGAATTGATAATGCCCTTCAGTTTGGCTTCTGATAAATCCCTTTAATAAACAATGATACACGCCAATGTTAAGCCAAACTAAATGCTGAAAGTTGGCTTGAAAGAGAGAAAGGATAAAAACACAAATAGCTAAGTAGAAAAGGGGGGGACAAAAGAAACCTATTAGCTGTTTTAAACTGTGCTCCCTTTAGTCATAAAGAATAATATGCACAAATACCTAATTACTTCAGTACTGCAGCAAGTGCTATGCTTTACAATTGCACAAATAGGTGTTCTGCATTCATTAAAAATTAGAGAAATTCTGCTCTGATTAATACAAGACAATAAAGTTCACAAGTGATAGAAGAACAGGTAAAATGCAGCTTACTAATATGAACAAAGTAATATAGCAAGACATAACAATAAAACCTGCAGATAGCTTTCCCAAAAGCTGTCAAATGCTTCAGCTGTAAGCTAGGTTTAGCCCTGAAAAAGTAATTGATTTTTAAAATATAATGTTGAAATAACATGAAAATGAAAGAAAGGACCCCAAAGTAAGCCAACTAAACCCAAGAAATTTATTTGTAAGAGCAGAAAAGATACGTATCAGCAAGAATTAGAGTAACTGTTGAGCAAAATATCTCCTGGGTATTCTTGACAATGTGTCAGCCCATCCACCTGCTAATTAGCACCAAGACATTATGTGATTGAACCAGGGTAAGAGGATGAATAATTCATAATACCCTACCCAGACACCTGGCACATTAGTGGTTCTTAATCAGTTCCTAATCCCAGGATTCTACATAACTTTTATGTCAGAATTGACAACATACTTATGCATATAATGTATTTAGTAAAACTGTTCAGCAATTGTTTTAAACACAAGTAACACTGGGCTACTAAGCTCAGATACAGCTGGGATTTACAAAGCAAAAATAACAGTTAATTTTGTCTACTCTTAGACTAGTCAAAAGTGACATGTCATGGCACCAAACTTATAGAATCACAGAATGGTTTGCATTGGAAGGGACCTTAAGGTTCATCCAGTTCCAACCCTCTGCCAAGGGCAGGGACACCTTCCACTACAGCAGGTTGCTCCAAGCCCCTGTGTCCAACCTGGCCTTGTGTCAAGTGTCAACTCAGCTGTTGAGCTTTTCATTCCCAGTAAAATGTCAAATGTTTACTGTAAATCCCAAAATTCCTGTATGCCTTCTGAGAACAACACAGCGTAAAAAAAAAAACCTTATAGGACAAATCCTTCTAATGACACAGCATTGAAGAAAAAACCTCTGACTTTACTTACAGTACTTTCGAGTTTATCTACAAAGATAATTTTACCAAAATGCTTAGTTCAGAATAATTGTTCATTCCAATGACAAGGCTGACTATGCTGCATTAGTCTAGAATAAGTACCCTGGTAAATGTATCATACATTTCCAAGCTAGAAGAGTTCTCTTATTATGGGCTGAAGGCATTCACCTGGACATCAGTGATACAATCAGTCCAGGAAAAGACTCAGGTCCTAATGTATCATTTCAAAATTCAAAGAAAAGAGCAACAGTAAAGAATTTTCCCTGCAAT
>JAVHNF010014624.1:22144-34511 GCA_034783455.1 Micropsitta finschii
TTCTGTGGATAATAGCCACTCAATACAATGGTCCAGAAGCTCTTTCCCGTTTATACCCATATCTACACAGCTGAACAAGTCCCTTGTTAGCAGAGCTGCCACAGCAAAGAACTGCATATAAAAAGAATTCCCTGATTGGCAATTGCTGAAAAGTGGAAATGTTAAAGAAGGAAAGCAAGGATTACAGTCTCCAGTAGACTGTATGACCTTAGTGGTATGACAACGTTCCCTATCCTCACTTTACATGGGTATTCCCCATCAACACCTTTGAAATGCAGGCCGTAGTGCTCTCTAGTTTTCCTCTCTAGACCATGTTCATCATATGTGCCAAAACCCAATTTAACATTTAACATGATTGATTATCAATGCCTTTTGGAAGAGTAAAACAAAACATAAATTATTAATCCACATGTAGTGGCAGAAACCCAATTATAGACACCAAGAAAGAGGATGGCAGATGAAAGAAAACCTCAACCCCTCCACAACCGTTACTGTACCTGTAAAGTGCATGATTTCTAACCAGTGTCCTGAAGACAAACCTGACTTTAATTCCCAAAAGGGTTGCTTGCCAGTCATAGCTTGAATCACTGCTGCATGTATGTGTAAGATCTGGGAAGCAAACTGGGACTCACTGGAAAACAAGCAGCACTGGCAGTTTTTGAAGCGAGGGGAGGAAAACCAAAGGAAGCCAGGAAATTACATAAAGAAGGACATGGCAATAGACCAAAACTACGATCAGAAGATAAAAGATTTTTGTGGGGATGGCTAGTAGCATCAGATTTCCAAGGAAGTCCCAGCTCTGGTCCTTATACTGGCATGGGCAGATGACCAGAAGGAGAACAACAGATGCTCATAAGAACTGGAAGGGGTGGACTGCTGGGTCACCTCCAGGTAGACTCAGTGCTGAGCCCTCAAAGCCAGAAGGCTCAGGTCTGCTAGCATTAAAGAGATGAAAGGAGACAGCTGAAGAGTGCATATGTACTCACTTGTTCTAGGACAAAAGGTTTGAAGGCTTTTTTTCAATATTTAATGTGTTTGGAACTCGGCTGCCAGCACACAGCAAAGCTGAACAGAGAAAAGTCAAACAAGCCAGGAAACAAAAAGAAAAGCAAAGCAGGCAACCACCACAAAGTGACTAGAAGAAACAGTTCTGGTGAAGCTCAGTCTTGGCTGTGCTCTCCATAAGGACTATTGCCACTGAGCTCAACAGGACTATGCTGCCCCAAGACTCAGATTTAGACCTGAAGGATGAGAAATGAGGATCAATAGATGGTGTAGCATACAACTGAGAGGGACTTATTTTTCTACCAAGTTTATTTGACCATTGATTCATTCGAGCCATTCTGTATGTACATTTCCATCTTTCAGTAAAAGCAGTTTTCAAAGCAAAACCATTGCCTGTGTTGCTATGCAAGGAAAAAAAAAAAACAAAACAGATTATTGACTGCATACATGGGGAAGACCACCAGAAATGTGGGAGAGCTTAACGCTACAAACATGGTGGAGATGTTATCCCAAAGAATCCATTTTGCTACAGTCACTAAACATGGAAATCAAAACGGAGTCCAGCTCTGCCCTCAGGAGTCCCATCTAAGTAACTATTTCTGAGTCCCAAAGTAGTTTAATCGCTCTGCAACCAAAGGCCACATCCCTCCACTGCAACCAAAGATGCTGCAACCAAAGGCCACATCCCTCCACTGGCATTCACTTAAATGCTTGAAGAGCAGTGACACAGGCAAGGTCTTTGGCTGGTGGAGTACTGATAGTAACCCTTTACTTTCCAGCCCTAGCTTTAAAGGTTCTTGTATCCCCTTAGCATGTCTGTGTACATGGCCTAATTTTCAGCAGGGACACAACTCCAACTGCAGTTACAGGTTCTAAGCATTTCTTTTCTTATACATAGCAAAGATGATCTCTCAGCACATAGAAGAACAGCACCTTGTAAAATATCTGATTTGGGCAAATATATAACTATATAACAAGTGTAACTGCTTCATAAATGAACACAGCAATGGAAGATCAGTACTTGAGAGCAAAACACTGCTGCTTCTACCAGACCAGCACTAGAGATACAGTTACCCAGATACTTGATAAGTCACCCAGCCCTTAACTACATAAGAAAACATAAGGCAAAAGAGGGAAAGGGGCTGTCAGGTCATTTTTTCCTACAGAGTAGAAACAACAGAGACAGAAACAATATTTACTCAGATTAGATTCCTGTCTGCTTTGACACAACTAAACTCTCCTACAATGAGACGAGATACTCGACTCCTGTCCTTCACACAGACTTGAAAAACAGAAGCAGGCAACATCTGAAAAGGGATTATTGCTGAATTATTCTTTAGGTAAAGAGCCTATAAATACTGTCCCTGTGCAAGAACTGGGTGGAATATGATAAATCCTCCCCCATTTCAGATGTGATAAGAAGTGTTCTATCAAACTTGGCTTCTATCAAACTAACCCTTCTACAAGCCTTCTGCTACCCAGTAGCTTGCTATAAAGCCGGTTCTCAGACCCCAAGAGGAAAGCCATCCTACAAAGGGACTCTGCTTGTTGTCTCTAAAGGCAGCAAGACCACCACGTGGCATACTGGCCAGCACACATCCGTCTAGAAATTTCCTCACCTCCTTCTGTGGTAGAACCTAGCAAAAACGGCTGCGGTTTGGGTTTGGTGCAGTGCCAGTACACAGTACCTTAAACGGGTGCTTTTCAACACAGGCCTTTTGCAAAACAAAGCAGAGAAACAGCATAGCTCAAGGCTCTGGAAAAGTAAGCCATAGATAATGTGTATGATGAGTTTTAATTTTCCGGAGGTGGAAGTGCGAATTTCTCATACCAGCAAGAACAAGGGCTGTGAATCATTTGGGCCCTTATTAAACAGACAATTAGTCCTTGGTACCTCAAGCTGCTCCCAGTGGGCGAGCAGTCCTAATGCATCTCATCACTGCTTTGCAAGATCATAAGCAGTCTGCTGGCAGGGGGCGATGGGTGTCTATGTATTTGCTATCTGCCTGAACTGAACATACTAATGTTCAGCAGTCTTCTGTTTTCCTCTTCACAAGCCACAGCATGATCAAACACAGAGAAGGACACAGAAACTAATGATCAACAGTGAGGTGCCACCAAGTCTCCTAATTCATGGTCTCCCCCTGCAGTAAGGGCTAGATGCTTCAAGATGACTTTGGCATCAAGTGCTCCTTGATTCTGTCCACTAGAGCTCAAACCACGTACAGGCAGCCATAAGAAACTGATTCTTAGCCTTCCATTAGGGTTCTTGCCTGGGACATGGAAGGCTCTGACAAGTATGTCAGGTCAAAGAGCCTCACCTGGAAAAACTGAAGCTCACTCCTTATGAGCCACAACAGTGATTATCGCATATTTGGAAATGAGAGCAGTGTGGGACTGGGCTCCCTGCTCCCCCTCAGTCAGAGGACAGTCTGGTTTCAGAGGAGTATTCCACCAGAAGACAGAGAAGCCAATTCAAGTGTGTGGTTGCTGGGTGATTATAGCAGTCAGGACTACAACTTCAACCAAACACAGAATAGTCAAACAGTTTGGGTTGGAAGGGACCTTCAAAGCTCATCTGGTCCATCCCACCCTTGCAATAAGCAGAGACATCTTCAACTAGATCAGGTTGCCCAAAACCATATCCAGCCTGGCCTTGAATGTCTCCAGGGATGGCGCATTCACCACCTCTCTGAGCAACCTATGCCAGTGTTCTACCACTCTCATTGTAAAGAATTCCTCACATGTAGCCTAAATCTCTCCTGTTTTAGCTTAAAACCGACCAACACTGAGGGTATCTTGTTCTTTACTTGAAGCAAGGAATATAGCACCGTGAGGACACAGACTATTGAAGCTAGTTGTGACGGTTTGTACCATTATTGCTCAAGGCCCCACAGGACTGAGCAATGGTGGTGGGTTTCTGTTGCCTTTATACACAGATGATCTGATAATTACTGCTGTCTTCCTTCATGACACAGACTGTGCGCTTACATTCTTGCATTGAACCACATATACAAACAGGCTCTTCCTGAGGCTGCTTGCTGCTAAATTGGTGGCCCTGGCCTGAGTCCAGGTCTGCATTTCTGCATGATGCCAGCTATTCAAGGTGCCTGGAAGCGTGCAAAACTATTACATTGCCTCCCCGCTCCTTCCTCCATGCCGGCTTTAAATCAAATGGAAGAATAAATCAGCAGCTAGATTACTGCCATAAACACACACCTGCTGACACTTCATGCAGCTGTAATTGCAATGGGAAAGCTAAAGTGTATCATCAGGAAAAGCCAACTTAATTAAAAGCAGTAAACATAACAGGATGTGGAGCACAGAAAGTAGCTCCCGTCATGCAACATGACATGTGTCTACATTGGCGGAGTTTCCAGCCTCTTGTAGACACACTGGTGGAAGAAGTACTCTATAAGCTGTCTGAATAACAGCAAGAGAACATTGCTTTTTTATTGTTCTCATTTGGAACGTTTTTCAGGTTCTTGATAATGCACAATGATTATTATTACAGACTCACCACCAAACACATAAGGGCTTACATTCAAAACCTAGATGAATACAACTGTGTGATAAATACAACAAAATTTAAATGCAGAGGTGGAGAAGTGTGTGGAAATGCACAAGAAATTTATTTCAAAACCATGAAAAACCACAAACAGGATACAATCAGCATTCTTCTCCGTAATAAGAAAAAGAATCAACTGTTTCCATGTAGGGCAGGAACATGTTTTAAACATGAAAAATACAGCAAACATTCTCTTCTTTTTTAGGTTTACATTAATGTTCTTATACTTATTTAAATGAAAAAAAAATAAACAGATTTAATCAACATAAATGTGCACATGTGCAGCTGTCAGCTGTATAAAGTAAACCACTTTCCATAGCAGAAACACTAGCCTAAAAATACAACACAACCATCTGTACATGCTGGTAACATTTAACTCAGGCCCTGCTTCGGATAAGAATTAGAAGCGGTTATAAGATGGCACTCCCCTATGCTTATTCTATTCTTCACATTTACCAGCAGCAATGGTTAACATTTTCTTCCAGAGAAAGCGTCTATGCTTCTTTCTGGAGATCTTTCACCTAGTAGCACATCAGTGAACATTCAAAACAGACAAGGAACCCAACACAAAAAGTCAGTATTTTGGAAGTAGAAGCAGGTACAGGTTACCAAAGAGGAGTTCGGAAATCATGACATACACAAGTAGGTGTGAAGTTAGGAAAGCCAAACCTCACCTACAACAGATGCAGCAGACGAGCTTCTACCACTACACAAGCAGTGGATTGTATCTGTGAACAAGCCAGAGAGCAGCAGATACTATTTACTCTAACTTCAGCAAGGCTTTCCACACTGTATTCCATGATATTCTTGTACCCAAGTTAGGCCATGACAGTCTGGACAGGCAGACAGCTAGATGGGTAAAAATAACTGGTCGGATGGTGGAACTCAGAGGGCAGCGGTCAACTCCCTGAACAGTGTAATCAGTGGTAGTACCGCAGAGGTCTGGACCTGTCCTTTTGACAAGCATGTTGCTCAATTTGGTGACACAGTCCCAGATTTGGAGATGGCACCAAACTGGGCATCAGCCAGTGACCTCTAGGGCAGGGCTACCGCTGAAGATCTAGACTGGTTGGAGGAATGGCCTGTCAGGAACCTCACGAAATTGAACAAAGCCAAAAGCAAGGTGTTGCTTGTGGGAAGGACAAACATCTTGCTGGGTGCATGGCACCTCTGCTGAAAAGGCGCTAGAGTCGTGGTAGACAGCAAGCAAAATGTGAGCCAGCCGTGTGCCAAGACAGCAATAAAGGCCAGTAGCATCCTGGACTGTGTCAACACAAGCCTAGCCAGTGCATCAAGGGAAGTAACTTTGCACCTTCCACTGAGCACTTGTTGGATCACATCTAAAATCATCCGTTTGGTTTTGACATCCCCAGTAAAAAGAATGAATTTAAGAAACTGAAGTGAATTCTGCAAAGGGCCACCAAGATAGAGACTGGGGCACTTGCTCAATATGGAGAGGCTGAGGGACATGGGCTTGCTCAGTTTAGTGGCTTCAGAGGGAACCAAGAGCAGCCCGCTAATACCCAGGAGGAGGTTACTAAGAAGATGGAGGTAGGATCTTCCCAGTGGTGTAGGGTGGGAGGACAACCTCTATGCAAAAGGTTTGACTGGAGGTCTCCTGAGAACCTGCCGTGGTTTAAGCGTAGGCTGTAAATTAGAACCACGCAGTCTACTTCCCTCTGCTTCTGAAGGGATGGGAAGGAGAATCGAAAGAATGCAACTCCCATGAGTTGAGACAAGAACAGTTTAGTAACTAAGGTACAACACAAATCACTACTGCTACCACCAATAATAATAATGATAAAGGAAATAACAAGGAAAGAGAATACAGTGCTACCCGCCAACTGATACCGATACCTTGACCCCAGCCCGCAGCCATCTTGCCCTTCCGGCTAACTCCCAGTTACTTCTCCGGGCATGACGTGTTTGGTATGGAATAACCTCTTTGGCTACTTTGGGTCAGGTGTCCTGTCTCTGCTTCTCCTGGCTTCCCTCCTCCCTGGGAGAGCATGAGGCTCAGAGTCCTTGGTCAGTCTAAACATTCTGACCAGGTGTTATCAGTGCTGTTCCCAGGCCAAAAGTCAAAAACACAGCGCTGCACCAGCTACTAAGAAGAAGAAAAAATGACTGCTACTGCTGGACCCAGGACAGCCCCTTTGCAAAACCACCTTGCACTATTCTTGCATTGGATTCAAATGTATTTTACCTTATGTCTTTGAAACACTGGAATAAAATTCAGTTCACACTCTAAAGAAGAGAGTTAGTGAAACCATAATGTTCCTTCATGCCTTGATGCACATCAAAATGTGTTGACCTTTTGTGAAGAATAACTTGAGAGAATATTTTTCTGCAGGAAATACTTTTTAACTTAATATGTAAAATATCACATCATGAGCTCTGTTTTAAGCTTTGTTAGCATGGTATGACTGTCAGTGGAAACAATTCAGGAAATTCAACTCAACAAAAAAACATGTATATTCCACAGCATGTAAATGGACACATTCTAATTTTCGCTTAAAGTGAGGTTTACCTGAAAATAGCCCTATCATGAAAATATGCAGTATCTTGGGCTAAAGTGGATAAGTTGGATTCTGTTGAAAAGGATATTTTAGAAAAATCTCTTAAATAGTTTTATTTAAACTAAAAAATGTGTACTAGCTAGTAACTGAGTTGTAACATAACCAGTCAAGTAGAATATTTTATTAAGTTGGTGTATCTTTTCCAAGGGTCAGGAAAGAGTTTTGATGGTGTCTTCTGCTCTGTTTTATCCTTCAGCAATTGGTTAATTATATTTTGCGCATAAAGTAGTAGAAGTTAATGGTGGAGACAGGATGCTGAATTAAACAAATCATTGTCTAATGCTATGAAACATAGAATTTCTTATGTAAAGTTGCTGAAATTAATAATATTTAATATGTTCCTATGTTTGAAGTAGTACGTTAGCTTTACTCTTCACTAGGTAACTTATTTTTAAGGATGACTTCTGGCCATCTTGACTTAGCAATTTTCAAGTAAAGGTGTTCGATGTACTGTTTTTCATTTAGTTACCTAAGCAAATAATGATACTTGGGGAAAGAAATCAGTGAGGATATTCTTTTGGACCAAGGACTTTGATGCAGTGCTTTTAAGTAGCGTTATAGACCTTAATGCATCAGCCCATACATCATGATGCATGTTTCATGCTGATGTTTTAAGTGAGTTTTTATAACATTTTCAAACAATGCTACAAACGTAAAAGTCTGGGCTTTGCACATATTGGAATTGCTTTTATACTAGTTTTCAGGACAGATGAGAGGGGATGATAAATCCTGATCTATCTCTTGCTTCCCCTACCCCCACCCCTTTTTTTTTATTTTTCTTACTAGTTTTTTTCTCCTATTAAAAATGTGAGTTGAGAGAAAGAGATTTGGCAATTTGCTGCTGTTAGTGAATTGGATTAATTTGGGAGTAACAGTCTATAATTTGAATTTGTAATTCAAGAAGGCTTCTCATAAATTCTAGCTTTTGTCATACAGTAATTATTGGTTTGGGCAAGCAGCTGTGGTTTTGGTTGCCAGTAGAATAAAGACACTAGGGCTGGGCAAATAGGCTTGTATTAGAAATGGGCTGGAGTGTCTGTGCTTTGATTTTTGGCAAAGCCATAATACCTTGCATTTTTGCCTTTCTAAAGATAAGGACAAAATTTAGAAAGCATCTACTACTCTATACACAGCACAACCTGTAGAAATACAGAATACATTTTTGTGATCATTTGTATTTTATGATCTTTAAACTTTTCTTCTTATACAGGGTACAGGACAGTTTTTCAGTCTCTAGTCTTTATTCAGTGATGTGGTTCTCCTAGTGTTCCTACCATACATGTAGTGTGCTGTCAGTTACATTATAGGACTACTTAATTCTTTGACCATTGCTTAAGCATATACTAGGGTTATTAAGATGTATATTCCCTTAAAGACACCCCAAGGTGATTATGGATAAAGTTAGTAATATGATTTTTTTATCTGGTTTCAACTGAGGGTCTTCCAAAATTATTTTCATGTTTGAAACTTAATGTTAGCTCTTTATTTAAAACCAAACAGGGGTTTGGATTGATTTATTTAGTTAAGTTTTATAACTCATCCTATCCGAAATGTGTATGAAGATACTTTACAGAACTTGTTCTTGAGGGGTTTCATTCTCTTTGTTCTGTCAGAAGCCACCAGGCTTTGGTTAGTGAAGGAAAAGCAGGATTAATTCTCTGATGGATTTTTTTGTTTAGGAAAGAAATCAGAAAAGAGGGAAGAAGCAGGATTTCTTGTATAGTTTGAAATGTTTCTGGTAGTTCAAGCTTTAAAGTAAGACTTGTTTTGCTGTCATTGTCATCCTGCAAGTCCTGGTTTTTGGAGCAGCCACACCTTACAGAATTACTGTTAAATGTGAACATGCATGTTGCTCATCAGCTTTCCTGTGAACAAGGCAAATTTGTTCTTTAAAAATCTTTCTGAAGTTGTTCCTGTATATGTTTCCAGAAACAAGCAGCAGAAAGCAAAAGACAGTTTGGTGATGGACTATAATGTGAACGTGCACTTGGAATATTAATTATTTCCAAGTGGCAAAATAGCAAGTAGAAGTTAGAATTTCACCCAAGTGAATTCTAGCGTTTAAAATACCTTATCACAGAACTAAACCATATAGTTTACAGAAAACGGAATGTGTTCTGCCTCCCCTCTACCTCCAAGGGATCTACAAGGTTCTAGCGCATTCTACAGTTCTGCTATTATTTTATTATTTATTGCATTGTAAAGGCTGATTTACTATCAGGAATCAATAGATACGGGTGTTAGAGTAAGAACTACAGTCAACAAATCTTTGAAAGTTTAGAACTAGTAAAAATTTGGCCCCATTTCTAGGGTTTCAAGAGCTATTGCCCTATTCTCTGGGAAAGGAAACTCATGGCTGAGGAAGTGTGCAGACTCCTTATTTTTGTTAAATTCCACTGGTTTTAGCCATGATAACAGGACTATATATGATTTCTTTCATTTGTTTTTGAAAGAAAGAAAGAAAATACAACTGTACATCAGACTGGAATCTCTCTGATACCTGGCAGATTTTGTAAACGGACCAAAGGTTTGCTATTCCATATCATACTCTGATAGCTTCTTGTCACTTCTTTGAGTCATCTTAAGTTCCTATGCTGAAACTGAGAATACCAAGCTAGATTAGTTGTTAAAATATGAGGTACTTTATTCCTGGGCCGTAATAACGTTCTCAGTGCTACTTTTTATTACCATGTTCTTTTATAAACCAAAACAGCTATTTAAGTCCAAGACTTAAACCTTGACCAACTTTCAGCTTTGATTAGGTAAGAAGATATGCCAAGTTGAAAATTAATTATAACTGAACCAAACATGGTAAAATAATGTCAGTGCAGACATTAATTCTCAGTTTTCTCAGTTAATGGGGTTTTAGCCAGTTTAGTAATGGCTAAAATGGAATATGAGATGTGGGGTAGAAGGAGATGCTAAAAGACCATGTATATCTATGTTTTTCTTATCACTTGGAGCTGTGGTGATATTTTTTGTTTTGTTTTCAGGAATCGGAGGAAAGATGTTACTATTGTTATTTATTATACCTAAATATACTTTGATTATTTAGTACATAAGCTTTGTAAATTCTGGAGGTTTTTTATTAGTGAAAAGACATCAGTTCAATTGCTGATGTATTTGTGATTGTAACTATGGTTATACAGCTGCTATTGTGGCTGCAGTTTGTTCTTATATTCATGCATGGCTTTGTACTTGAATTTTAAGCAAACTGCTTTAAGTAGTTGTTTATCTAAAGTACCACAGTTCTTTAAACTGTTCCTTCATACAGTGACTTACATAAGAAGTTGGGAGGCAGAGTTTTGAAACCTGAGGAAATTACAAATGGGAAAAGAAGATATAGTACTGCCTGAAAAGATGAGTGTTTATTTGGCTCTACTGAAGACCTAAAAGGCGACCTCACTTTTGGTTAAAGGCAGATGTAGTTTGGGCTTGTTAAGTGTGTTGTGCTGAGGAAGGAGAGGAAGAATTAAGAAACAAAAAAAAGGGGTGGGGGAAAAAGCCATGAAGCAATAAGGACTAGTTGATAAATGTAAAGAAATTCTGAAAATCTGAACCCACCATTTCCTTTGTGACAATAACAAGTGTAGTCTCAGGCAACAAATATGATAGGGATGTAGAAACAGATCTACAAGACTGATGCCTCTTGACATCACAGTCCTGAAACTGGCTGTTGGGTACAGGGTGACCCTTGCCACCCTGTGTCAAGGAACTTCATTGCACACTATATGAAAGAAGAAATTAATTACCAATAGCACCCATATTGAAATCCTACCCCATGAACTTCATGCAACAGATGCCATAAGCTACATTCTGCTATAAACTTACTTGAAATGATTCAGTGAGCTATTAAAAGAAGACTGCTTCAAAAATGCCAGCTTGATATTAGGTCAGTGACCACAGATTTATGGAACATCAGCCCACCAGGATAATTATGTAATTAATCTGCCCAATGGAGGGGCTGAGCCTGCAGGCATTCCTGGGGCAGCACCCGCAGCTGGGGGCTGTGCTGCTGGGAGAGCTGGGGGCAGCCGAAGGGCCCATCCCAGCGGGGCCCTGCCTGCGCCCTGCACTCCATGCGATCCTCACCTTCCTGGCCCAGCTGCAGCCTGGTACTGATGGCCCCGGAAGGTAAGGGGCAGCGGGGATGCTCTGCCGCAGCCAAGGGCTCCTGAGATGGGAGGAGGTCTCATGGTGCTGGGGATGGCTCTGGTCTTCTGGGGGTTTTGCTCCAACTGGAGCATCACCGTGTGGTGTCCTTTTTGCTTTACAGCCCCTCTGATTGCTTCCTGGAGCCGCTGCTGGGGCTGGCAGGGAGCCCCATCTATGCTGTGCGAGCGATGGCTGCCAAGGCACTGGTGCCCGTCATCCCACTGCCCCGGCGCCCTGGGTTCCTCCTGCAGCTGGCAGAGCAGCTTCCCACAGCACCCAGACAAGTCCGCTCGCACAATGCTGTCCATGGGCGCCTGCTGCAGATGCAGGCACTGCTGGCGCCCGCTGCGGGCACTGATGGGTGAGTGTTCCTGTGCCATGGCCCTGCCCATGTCACTCTGCACCAAGACACAGATTTTGGCCACAGAGCGCCCTGTGGTGAGCAGTGGTGAGCAGTGGTGAGCAGTGTGTCTGTCTCCCCACAGGCTGTCGGCCGAGACGCTGCACCCCGTGGCTCTGCAGCTGGAGGCACGTGTTTGGCTGCTCACTCCTGCCCAGCGCTGCCCACTCATCCGTGATGCCTTCCTCCGGGTCCTCACCCTCTTGCCCGCATCCTTCAGCCCTGGCTTGGCCCAGAGCATCCATGATGCCATCAGCACTGAGCTGGGCAGCCTCCTGCCGGGAGGAAAGCCTGGATGTGTTGAGCTGCAGGTATCACTGCCTGCCAGGAAAAGCATGGCCATGGCCTTCCTGGCAGTGAGCCTGGGGTGGGACATGGGTCCCGTCACTTGAGGCCGAGCGCTGGAAGGGGAATCTTGGTTTTATTCCAGGTGGGCCTGGCCGTACTCCACCAGACGATGGCCCGCTTCATGTGCAGTGAGGCAGCCCGGCTGGCAGATGGCAAGAGGATTGGTGCTGTCTGCTCACTTGTCCAGCAGTCAAATCCTGATGTCCAGCTTGCCATCCTGAGCTGGGTGATTGCCAGGAAGGAAGGAACGTGTGAGGAGCTGGAGAAGGCTCTCGGGCTAACATTGCTGGTATGGCAAGGCTCAAAAGTCAC
>JAVHNF010014625.1:24741-39872 GCA_034783455.1 Micropsitta finschii
CCGCCGTCCTGAGGTGAACGGGGGCGCCCTTCTTCTTGCCACTGCCCTCAGAGAAATGGCGGCTCTGAGGGACAGGGGAAGCCTTTTCCCCATCGTCCTCCCGGCCATAAGAAGCCGAAGGGAGAGTAAAGCCGCATGGCGCTTCTGAGCGGGAGGCGATCCATCAAAGCGCTACGCTTGTCTTTGTGCCGAGGTGGGCACTGAGGTGGCAGTGAGTGAAGGTGTCGCAGCTATGCGGTGCGGGTGGAAAGGTACTGCTCAAAGTAAGGCAACAGCAATTGGGTTAACGTCTTAAATGTCTCCCCGTTGCTAAGTTCTGGGTTGTTTTTTTTTCGTCAGAACTTGAATTAATGATTTTTCTGATCTCTTCATGCTCAAATGCATCTTGATATGTAAGTACACACACATACATAGCATCTGCCAAATTTGAGGTAAACTGGGTTAGCTAGTTACCTCTAGGTTGTGTTTCTGGACGGAATGAAGTGCCCAAATCATCTACAATACTCTTGTACCTAAGTTAACCCCTTATTGGGAAAAGAATGGGGTTTTCCAGGTTTCTTAAGGTATTCCATGTAGTCACAGAAGTTGCATTTCTAAGGATCCCCTTCACAACCAGGACAGAGACTGGTGGTGTTTTGTCAGTGAAAAAGTTCCCTTTAATCAGCACCTCATCATCACTAAAGTTGATTATTCAGTTAGAAATATACATATATTTACAGTGTTTTTGCAACCTAGTTTTGCTGGGTTTATAAATCTGCAAAACCGGTTTGCCTTAATATGTACAGAGCTTTAAGAAAGGTTGTATGACTCCAGTTGATTTTGTGTGCTAAGGGACACTGCGACCTTAACAGGCAGAGCTTAAGCAACCTCATAAATCAGGTTTTCACAGGGGGCTGGCATGGCATTGCGTGTCAAATGCATTTCTTGGTCTAAAATGTCCAGTAGTACAGAGAAATACCTTGAAAAGAACTGCACAAGCCAATAGGAAAAAACTTCTTTGGGTTTTTTAGATGTTGATGCTAGAAAGAGGTCTAAAGTGTCAGCAATCACAAAGAGATGGATTTGGATATTATCAAATGCAACAGATACATCTACTACTTGCATATCATTACCGTATATATTGTGTTTATGTATATTTATATGAATGTAAAATGACAGAATGCTGATTGAAGAGAACTAGTGCCATAGAGTGAACAAAAGCACCTCAGCTTGGATGTAGCAATACTCTGACAAAACCAGAACAAAGTATCGAAATTAAGAAATTAGTCCCAGCTATTATGTTTGATCCTAAATAAGAAGAGCTTAACACTTTATTCCTTTTGTCTGTCATGCTTTTTGAGAACGCCCGTGTCTCAAACGCAGTGCTTTTGCAGGCAGAGAGGACCTCTCCAAGTATCCACCGGAGGGCAGCAGATCCCAAACCTTGCCGTGGCATAAGGCGGTTCAAAAGGAGGGGAAAAAAAGAGAAAGAAACTTTAGCATTCCGTTCGTCGCATTGATGTCCTATTTTTCATAGAATATCGTGTACAAAGCAGACATCATGGGGAAATCCATACAGCGTTATATTTTCCTTCTATTCTTCTATTCTATTCTATTCTTCTATTTTCCTAGCTTCTGCTACTCCAGGTCTGGGATACAGCTGAAGAGATGCTGTTAAGATACTGCTGAATCATCTTCAGATGATGGAACAAACAGTGTTTGAGCCTTTACCCTATCAGGTGATGCTCAGTGTTTACCAGATCAGCTGGGACAGTCAAGAACAAAAGGAGGTTTGAAAGTCTTGTCTGTCCCAACGGGCTCTGACATTTAATCTCTTGCAGGACACCTGATTATGTAATTCCTGTTGGTAAAACAGAATGTTGTGAGCACATGAGTTAATAGGATCCACTGCAGTTTAAATAGCATGGCAAATGCAATGTTGTTTGCTCTTTCAGTTATAGTTCTATGGCATCTGTTGCAACAGTTTTGGTCTAAATTTCAACTGAAGTAATATAAAAAACATACACAGGCCCAACTTAGACAACAATCAAAGTCCACTGTAGTGATGGACCACTGTGAAAATTGTAGTGAATTTTCTACCGGTAATGCTCAGTATTCTTGTATTCAAGTTCTTCCCCAAAATTGACAATTTCTTTAATGACATTTTGTGCTTTAAGAACTGACTTTGATTATCAGTCAGTCAGGTCTTGAAGGAGCCCTGTCTCAACAGTGTTAGAGAAACTGACTGAGCAGTTCTGCCTTGCTGCAATGTGAAGGGCCAAAAGTTGTGTTTCAAAATTGCTAACTTAAAAAGAATTTTCCAGATTCTGGCACAGCAGGGAAAACAGGAACACTGACGTCTGAGCCTAATGATTAAATACATTAACTCAAGTCTTTGGAATTCAGCATTCAACAGTTCTCATAAAATTAAATCAGTCCTAAATCCTAGGACTCAGCTAAAATAATAAATTTAGGCATTTACCTGTCGTGCTTAAAAGTAATATTTATTTCCATATTTAAGTTAAGTAATTTTCCCAGAACCTGCCTTAAATTTTTCTGTTTTTTTCTAAGCACCCCAAGTATCTCATACTGACTTTCAGTTCAGAAGCATCTCACATTTTGTAAGTGCACAGTAATGTGTCCTGAATTTTTGATGTCTTTCATGCCTGATCTGATTGCTTAACACATTCTCATTCATTAGAAGTAGGAATTAGTGCATTTTTAGGCTAATTTCTTTTTGTATAACCCAACTCCATCTTATTTGTGAAGTAGGAATGGTAGTCAGGAATTTATACACTTCAGATTAGTGAGAGGCAGTTCAATTGAAGAGGAGGAAATTATTTGGCAGAACTTGAGTGCACAAATAACACTATTAAAAGCCCATAGAAAATCAGCCTGGCTTCAACTCTGTCTTGTGTGTTGGAGTTTTCTACCCTAGCTGCAGTAAAGACCCGAATGAATCTGTATTTTGGTCAAATCAAAGTAGAGATGAAAGCCATTGAATTTAGATCAGCTTTCCCTTGGAATACAGCCAGTGCTTTCCAAAGTGGTATTATGCAAGCCATAAAAATAAAACCTTACACGTGGCAGTTCTAAAGGCACATATGTGTTGTCATTTCCCTTTTATATTAATTTAGAACCCCAAAAATTTTTTTAGTCAAAATGAAAAAGAATTACTGATGGGGCATATAAGTCTTTGAAAGAGTCTTGTTTACTAACAAGAAATGGATGAAAGCCTGTTTGATCACAAAAGCAACTGGACAGCAGATGAGAGAATCCCTTTGCTCACAGTTCCTCTTGTTAGTATCTTCTGTTCCTTTTCTTGCTCAAAAGTTATGCTGTGCTAACAATTCTGCTTTTCAAGCAGAAGCACAGAAATACGTGCCGATGTCTGCAGCAGTTCTGTGTCCTGTTAGGCAGGACACTCACACCCTCATAGCTGTGAGTAATTCAGAATCTCTGCGGAGGGAGATTCCATCCTTTCCTATTGCCATGCTGCTGCTTCACGGTCTGTGGTGTTGTGCCTGTGTTCCAGAAAAATAGTATGAAGTTTGTCTTTTACAAATATTTATTAAAGGGGTTTTCTGAGAAATTAGTGTGCCATCTTAAATATAATGTGTGCTAACAGAGATGAAGAAGTACAGCCCAGGTATATTGCAGGCCTAACTTCCTAAAGGCTGAGTCCAGCTAGCATCCAGACTGGGGAGGAAGATGTGGTTATCTGACTGCTCTCACACTGTGTGACTAACACTGAATTGCATCAGGGGAGTCCAGGAAGCTGGAAATGCTTCAGTGAGAATTTCCTATATTACACACAGTATTAAACAAACACATTCCCAGTCATTTGGGGTGAGCTGTATGACTCGTGTCTAACTACATTTTTTTATGATTAAACATCCCGAGTATGTGCCAAGGAACTCCTCATATCAGGCTGTGCTGTAGCCATTTATTATTTACTTTGATTCTCATTCAAAAATGATGACTTTTCTCTGCCTGGTAGGCTGCACTGTAACAATTTTCTTATCAGATATTAGCTTCTGTGTATGTTTGGCAGCATTATTAAAAAGGCATCATAGCCAATTAGTTTGATCCTGGAGTTGAGATTATCCTGGCTTTATTGCCTCTAAAGATGGAATCTTAGCAGATGCTGAGAACACTCCGATTTTAAATGACCTCATGCATTTTGTATATCTCAAAGAAAATTGAATGCAGCTGCAAAGCGAAGCAGGTGGTGGATAACTCCAGCATTTCTTAGCAGTATCCATGAACAACTTAATATCCATTTGTTTGGATATTGCTCTTACTGACAAGGCTGATTTTAAATGGTGTCTGTCTATCTTTGACTTCTTTATAAAGTTAGGTATTTTTACACTGTGAAGTTTTGTGGACAAAATTGGCTTTCTTTTTCCCTGTGTTATCAAGCCATACTGGTTGAATCCAAATCAGGCCTTTCAAAATGATGCTAATTAAAGAAACCCTATAACCAAAATTGTTTAAGCTGCTCAGGTCCATTTTGGTAGCATCAAATTGGGGAGCAATGTCACACATAAACCAGACTGCAGTTCTGAGGGAGCAGCAGCTTCTGGTGAAAAATCGGCTGGGGACTAATCAACAACAGGAGATTACTGCATGGGGTTGACACTCTTGAGTTGTCTCAGTTGAAATCAGGGCTGCATATCTGTGTTTTAACAAGTAAAGCAACAGTGATTAAAAAAACCAACACAGTAAGTAGTTTTCTACTAGAGGACTTCTGATTTCTAAATGTGTTAACTTCCACAGCAAGCAAAAGTCTCCAGACAAGTGCTGAACTGACTAGAAATGCAAGAGTGCTGAATGAACAGAAGCTGGCATTGATTAAATACTAGGTGTAAAATTCTTTCACCTCGGTGCAAAATGAGTGAAATGTAAAAAAATAAGATAGTGTAAAGGAAAGAAAGACCTAGGACTCCTGTGAGAAACCAGGATCTCCATCAGAAATCACAGAAGTGATTTTCTGCAAAAACTTATGAGATGTGGAGTTTCAAGTGCTGGATTCTTAATTGCATTTTTATGACTTGTAGTTGCAATACTAGAACTGTACCGTGGAGTCAAAGCATTTGTAAACAGCAGGAGTGAATGATATTTGAATCCCAAAGCACTGATTTGTTGTTGTTAGCAGCATTCTAGCAGCCAAGCATCAATTATTAGTAATGAATCATTAAGTGTCATGTGTCAGCTATTAATGCCTGTGAGGCTGCTAGAGCCAACAAACACTTATTTTGTGGTGAAAGCTCTTGAGAGACAAATACTCCTCTTTAGTTGATCTATTTGGAGTCCACATACAAGTTTTCTTGGAAAGTCTCAGACAAAGACTTCACAATTAGTCAATAAGAATAAGATGCAAGGATCACCAGGAGTCATGAACGCAGTCCCACTTAAATGAAGCACAGAGTAATCCTTACTCTTCAGCATTGAAACAACAGGTGATGACTGGAAAACATCCTGCTTAAAAAACACATTGCTTGTGCCACTTTATGCTGTATATTGGGTTGAGGTTCTTTTATTTCCTTTCTCTATTGCTGTTACTCAGGATCAACTAGATCCTAACATTCTGATTTCTTTATTCAAGCCTTGTATTTCCTCTCCAAACCCTTAGAAACCTTTTTTTATTTCCCCCAAGAGAAATACGATCTTTTCTAACTAGGCCTTCAGCATGGTTAGCACAGGCTTTGTTCTGAACACAAACTGGGAAACACCTTCTGTGTAATCACCTGTTTCCCATCTTCTAATGAAGGCATACTGCAGTTAACCTCAGTATGGCTTTAAGCACTGATAGCTGTTCTGGGTTTTGACACTGAGTACCACTTTGACCCAATCTTCTGACAATTTTTCTGTGGAACATCTGTGTCTCCCTTTTCAAAGTGAATTTCTCTGACTGGGAATATTGTTTTAGGATTATATCTTTATTTTCTATTCCACCCATGTGTAGCTTACTCATCAGCTTGTTGTGTTTTGAAGTCCACTGACAGCCTTCATTCAGCAGAGCACGTGAACAGAATCTTTATTCAGCAAAATGCTTAATTATGTTTTTCAGTCATGTTTGTACAAGTCAGTGAGGAGCACATGTCATCACCTGGTCCAGTTCCTGTCCTTGTGAAGAGCAAGAACTAAGCACAACTTTATTAATTTATCTCTGCAATTCTCTCTCCCTCCTCTTAACACTCCCCTTCCCTCAGTTGTGGACAGTATTTCAACAACTCTGTGGCTTGAACACAAGACAGCTCTCTGAATATGGTAGTTTCCATCAAGCCCCCCCTCATAAAATGTCATACTGTTATTGCTAGCAGTTTGGAACAGATGGCCAGAGGGGAAATGTAGCAGTCAATTAAAATTCACTGTAGCACTATTCTTGGTTACCATCAGAATCATAAAAAGTGCAGCCAATGTTTCTCTCTCAAAAATATTAATCTTTTTTTTCTGTGATGCCCTATATACATGCTTTACAAAGAAATGCCTGTTGATCTGTCTTGAGGATCCAGTTGACATTTAAGTGCTGTCAATTAAAATCAGCAGAGGCTATGTAGAGAAGGTCTTTGCAGACAATAGATCTACCTCTATATATATTCATTGCTGCAAAATGAGTTCATGCTTGCAGCCCTACATACTGTACATTTCGGGGGGAATTTTAAAGCTGCCTTCCCATTAATGAGCAAATATATATATATATATTAATATGCTGCTGTCACTTTGCACTCACTCCCTTCAAGGTAGACACAGAAAATAGGTAGCAGCAGAGTACAGATAAAGGGAAGAAAGTGCTCACATCTCAAATGTTCTGTGTTTTGCAGGATGGCTGATTTACAGTGGTGTTCTTGGAATACCCTATGATCCTGATGCTTTTTTGCTGAAGTACATACAGCCAAGGATGCATCACCTTGTCTGAGCTCCTGTAGTGCAGCTCAAGAGCCAGCTTGTCAGGGGTTTGGAGAGGATATGAAAAGGGAGACCCTAAGACTCCCAATTTTAGCATTATCTACAGCTTTGAGATACTCCTGTCTTGAGCACAAAATAAATTGATATTCCTGTCCACTTGATTCTGGATTAAACTTTCATAATTATCATAGTCATCTGATAAATTAGGAGGATCTTTGCTAGCTTCTTACTGTCCAAAGCTGTCTGGAAGGAGCAGGGGTCTTGCCTGAGCTAGAGGCAGAGAATTTGGGCAAGTCCCTCCAGCGCAGGCAGAGCTGTGACTGCCCACAGATCCAGCAGAGGGAAGTGTTGTCCTAAAATACCCATTGAGAGCCTTTGTGTGATGAACTGCAAGAGCCACATTGCACCAAGAAATCAATGATCTGGAGCGTGTGTAACATGTGATTTATAAAGTCCCAGAAGGAGACAAAGAAGCTTTATAAAATGCCAGAAAGAGAAACGATGATAATAATCAGGATGTGGCAGGGGCTGAAATTACAATTCTATAGAGAACTATGAAACTTGCATATTTTTTATTCTCTTTAGGAGAATAAATGGCATTTTAGAGGTTAAAGGGTTGTGGTTCCTGCTTCAGTTAACAATAAAGCTGTAGCTTTTCATATCAAAAGATAGGATCCTGAGAAACAGACGGTCGGAGATGTACTTGGTGATCACGTGGTAGTAGTCATAGGGTGCTTTACTCAAAGAGCTGGCTCAGCTTCAGGTAACTGCTGCCAGCGCAATTGTGATCAAGATAGTGTTGCTACTGCAACTTCAAGCACTACTAGAGGGTTAAAAGTCAAGTATAATAATCTCTCTGATATTAAAAATAATGGAATATCAAAGTCAAATTTTGACTATAAATATTACCCTCTTAAATCTACAGTATTCATGAGATATCCCAAAATCATGGAAGCCAAGATGTTTAGGACACTCATTAGTTACATTGAGCATGACATTGGGAACTGTTACTTCTTTTGAGGTTCAAAGCTGGTTATGTAACATCTAAATATAAAGTTAAAAAAGATCAGGGAATGGAATGTTGTGTGAAATGAAATTGGACCTTCCTTGGATTGTCAAGATGTGGTTTTTCAATTTCTCATAGATGGCTGTTACAAACAATTAGAAAGGGTGTTAAAGCCTGAAGAACATTTTATGGATAATGGTGCTTGAAAAAGGCTGGAAGAAATGAATCCTAAAATAATTGCACTAAAATAACCCTAAAGAAGAACTTGATCTGCGGGGTACAAAGTCAGGAGCTGCACCGCTAAAAATGGTGTTGTTTCTGAGTAGGCAGTTAAAATATTCTGTTTGCTCAGATCTCATCACTTGGGGATTTGTGGGGTGTGATTGATGAGTTGAGTGCTCCCCTTGTGCTTCCCCAGGAGCTACTCAGTAGTAAAGTAAGTAAGAACCAAACCTAGAAGGTTGGGTTGCAATCTTTTGCTTAAACAATTATGAACCCTATGATCATTAACTTGTGTGTTCTGACCTAATGCCATACTTCAGTACAAATATTTCTCAGTTTTACAGTGTATCTTCCTAGCCTGTTACAGACAGAAAATGGGGCAGATTCTGTATACAGACTTCTCATTTTTGAGTTAGTAGAAAGAAAGATTATAGAGTAAGATGTACTTTTAGTTTGCTCACAGAATGGGCAAATAGTTTCAGTAAGGTAAAATCAATTGAATTATTCCTCAGGGAAGCCCTAATAGAGCAGAAGGTTCGTCTTAATGGTGGAAATCAAGACCCAGTTGGCTGAGGAGGTGGCAGGTCATGGGACAGAAGGGAACTGGTCTCCTGGGAAGATTGCTGGCCGGCTGTCCGCTCTTTGCTGAACTTTGTCAAGGACTTTGGGAGCAGTAGCTGCAGACAGAGCCATGCCATCATCACATCTGTGATGACAGTAGCAGCTTCTCAGAGGTTATATGACTATCAAAGGACATCACAGAGTAGATCATAACAAAGTGCAAACAGGTAGAAACTATCTGCTTAAAACAAATACAAACCAAACAAATTCTCTGCTAGGCTACCACTATGGCTGCAGACTGGGACATACATGTTTGCATTAGTGTTTCTGTGTGTTTGGACTAAAAAAGCCAGCTTCACTTTCATTTGTAATTAGTTTCACTTTTGGCTCCACTGTAATGCCTGTGCTTCAAAACAAGCCCATACCACTGTGTTGCTCAGAATTATATTGTAATGGCTCTTTTAAGTTGTACTTTATTCAGTGTATGGCATACAGTTAATTGGTTTTGCAGAATCTGTGCTCTTTAAGTGAAAGGGGCTTTTTACAGCTGTGAAGAGAAAGATTTTGGTGTTTTATGGAGGAAAACCAGTATTTTGAACATAGGCCCTTTTCCCTGCTAAACTGATGACTAGACAGACAATAAACACTACAGCAGAACGAGTGTAGGAAGTATATTATAAATAGGATTTTTAATAGATTCTTGCAATGGAGTTGCTAATAATGGAAATATTTCAGGAACATTCCTGGAGTAGATTGAGCTGTTTGTACGAGTAAGAGGAGGCAGATACAGCCCATTTGTCCCCGTTAATAGCAGGAATCTAGGTAAGGATCACAACTTCCCTTCGGTCTTTCATGCGTTTATCCAGCAGAGCCCTTCGGGCACCGGGAGGAGGGAGCTGCACTCTCCGCGGAGAAAGGCAGTGAAGTAGGAAAGTCAAATGGGTCTATGATTGGTTTTTTTAAGTCATTGTGTATATTTGTGAACTTTTTAGATTATTATTATTTTATTTTCAGGTTTCCCCCGGAACTGAAGAGCCGTAGAAGGGTCCTGCCATGCAGAACACGGACTCGGGTCTGTCCCTGTCAGACAGTGGCGTTGACGTTGGATGTTCCTGGACATTGCTGCAGGAGTGATGCAGGGACACCGCAGGAGCACCGGCTAATTCGTCAGGTAACAGCGCGGTCGCATCGCCAGCATCCCGGACGGACATCAACAACCCCTCCTGACCTCCCCTCCCGCTGTCCGCACCCAGCCGAGGCCTCTGGTGCGCAGGCAACCGCGACCCCTCCGCCCGGTTCAACAGCCTCCCTGCTAGCGTCGCCTTCCTCATGTGGACTTTGTAACCGCCGGCAGTAGCGGCTTTCTCACGCCTGCCACCTCCTCCCGCTTCCGAGCGGCTCTGTTTGGCTAGGTGCCGGTGCCGGCACCCTCACCGGGGAGCTACCGGTCTGACGGGGGGCACAGCCGCGGTGCCGGGCGGGCCGCTGTTGTCCGCCGCAGCGCCCGCCCCGCGGCCTGTCAGCGGTTTCGCCGGCAGCGGCCCATTGGCTGGCGCGGTCGGTAACGTGACGGCGACGGCGGGGCGGGACCCGAGAAGTGCCGGTTGGAGCCGGTACCTCGCGCCGCGCTGTCGGCTCCCTTGCGGATGAAGGGAGCAAGCTAGCGGGCTGGTGACTGCACCGCGCAGCGCCAGGCGGGAGGGCGGGCAAGCGGCGCGGTCAGGTAAGCGAGGGTCGGCCGCTGCGGACAGGTGCCCTCTCCCCGGCATGAAGCGGCGGGCGGGACAGAGCGGAGCGGGGTTTTCCTAAGGGCAGAGCGCGGTTGGCCCTCACTGCCGCCGAGAGATTGTTCCTGGTTTTCCTGCCTCGGTAAGGGGACGGGGCGCGCCCTCCGCCTGCGGGAGGGAGGGAGGGAGGGAGGGAGGGAGGGAAGGAAGGAAGGGGGGTGCCGTCCCGCAGGGCGCCCAGTGCTGTCCGCCCGCCCTACCGGGCGGCCAGGTGGGACTGCGCGGCGGCCGCCCCTTCACTCGGAGGCGCCCCGCAGCGGGGCCGCTCACCTGCTCCCCTCCCCGCTGAGCGCCGGAGCGAGCCTGTGCTTGCCCCGGGGGCTGGCGACCGCCCCGCTCCGCTCCCGCGCGGGTGGGGCTCGGCAAAAAACCGTTCTCTGATTTGCGTAACCGACATCTACACGTGTCCTCAAGTGACCCGGGGCGCTACAGGTCGCCTAGGGCTTCCTCCTCCTTCACTGCTTTCGGAGCTGCCGGGCGGCAGCTGCCACCCTCGGCCCCCGATGTGGCAGCGGTATCTGCCCTCGAGCAAAGGGCAGATGGGTGCCAAGTCCCAACTTCTTTGAAAGGGACAGAAAGACTTAAACTCAGTGCTGAGGCCTGGCAGGACTGTGTGTCAAGTAAGAAACATTCTTTGTCCTTCTCCTTTCCTCTCTCTTGTCAATGTGCTTCTCTTCTCCAGCGAGACTGATTTTTGCAGCGAGGGGTTTCTTGCATGGTGGTTTTTGCTTGTATTCTAGCTGAGTTGTTTCAGTGACATAAGGCTTATTGTGTACTGGTGTATTCTGTGATGAGATTGAGGCAGTTTCCTGGCTTCAATTAAGAATTTGTCTATGGCGAATACTGCGATTGACTGGTTCTGTAGGATTGATGAAAATGGACTTCCCTAAAGCTTAATTTTATGTGTGGATCGTCATTCATTGTCCTGATCAGGTAAAGTGTTTGAATTGGCACCTAGTGTGGTCACTTAAAACAATACCTTTGAGGTAGTGCTCGATTAAGTTAGGAGCTATGTGGTCACTTGATTTTCAAGTACTTGACATGTCCTGTGATACCCAGCTTTCCTTGTCTGTTTGCTGAAGTGATAAGGTAAGGCACCAATTATTTCGTTGTGTCTCAGAATTCTTCTTTATGTACCTTCCTAGCACAGAGGGCAACAATCAGGGCTTACTGATCTATCTTGTGGGAGCTCTTAAATCCTCAAGAGGAGGGAGGGAAAAATCACACATGGCTCAAGTATTGATATCTCATATCAGTCATAGAATTTTTTTATGTGTTGTTTAAGTATATTGTGTGTGTTTTCCTCACTCTGTGTAGCTCAGCTGGCTGTGTGGGGAATAGAAAATTTACCCTGAGCAGTGATTTTGTTCAGTATCTGTGCTGCTGGGCAGGACAAGGGATGTGAAATGGAGCAGAAAAGAGAATTACTGTAGTGTAGAACCAACAGTTGGGATAGGGTGCAAGCTTTCTTAAGGGTTTTCCCTAGTGTTTAAAGCATTCTGTGTAGTTAGATAACAGAATGTTTATCAGAGTTTACATTAGCATATTTTTACATTCTACCGAATCTTACATTAGTGTCAAGTAACTAAGCTTCAGCTTTGGTAACATTCATATGAAGTATTAACATGCTTGTTCCCTTGCACTCTTGAGAGAAGAGTGTTCCTGGTCTCACTCTTATTTTTTTCCTTTTTCAAGAAAATAGGGTTTGGGGAGAAAAAGAAAATTGCTATTTTTTTTTCCTTGCAAGATACCAGTACAGCTGCTCTTTGAAGTTGATGGAAGCATGTTAAGTCTTAGAGAGGGACCAACGATGCTGTCATTATTGGTCCCTCAGTATTTCAGCAGTGTAAAATTAACTTGGTAGAGCAGTATGTCACTGCCAAAATAGTATTTTTATAATGGATTTTTAGAGGGGAGTGAAGGAGGAAATCTTGTATTGCTTTAGCTGCTACTGTGCCCGCTCTGCTGATGTGCTACAGGTAGCAAAAGAGACCATGGCCCTAGTAGTTTACTTCAGTTTACCATAACCTACTGATAAAGCTGCCCAGCTTTGCTCAGCCAAGATTAGAAATGGTTATTTTATGTGACTAAGGGGATAATGTGTGGTTTACACTGTCCTTTCTGTTGCCTATCTAAATGTTTCACACTGCTGTCTGTATTCCGTGCGCTAATCTGTAGGCTCTATTTATCTTTCCTGTAGACATCCCCATAACAGTTATTCACAAATAATGCTGTTCTGCCAGTTGATCTTGCACTCACTCTTTTTAAAGATAAGTTAGAAGTCTGTGCTGTGGTTATGAAGGTAGCTGGTTCAGGTACCATGGGTAGCCATGTAGAAGGGTGAGGAATGTAAAGTGAAATTAATATTCTAATACTTAAATATGCTATCATTTTGATGTTTAACTAGTATATACATTGGTTTAGCAACATATAGCTATTATTAATTTGCTGATAAACAACATGTTTTTGTTCTTCTTATCTGGTGACAAGCTATGGTATGACTTGTCTGATACATGTTTGTGTCCTGTATGGATTGAGTTCAGCAGGACACATCACAGACCTGTAGCTATGCTTTGTGGTAGCTGGCAGTTCTAGCCGAGAGGCTGTGGTCTGTGTTTTATTAACCCTATCTCTGTCATGTGGGCAGTCATACTCATTAATGCAGAAAGCTTGTTAAGAGTCATGGTCTTAACTTGTTAATAACTAAGCTGCTTATTTGGATGCACTGCATTGTGTACACGTTTAAATTGGAATTTTGCCAAACTTAGTAAGTGGGCTTTGGTTTGTTGTACTTATTCTTGGCTTTGGTCGCTCTTTTCCCCAAGACTTCTAGTGTGCTATGAACTAGTTCTGGATTTAATTTCTAGCTAGTTGAAATCAAACTGTAATTTAATATTGAACTGAAGTTTCATGATACTTATGAATAGTTTCCCCAATTATTTGACTGCTTGTATCAGTGAGTTTAAATCTATACTTTCTAGTGGTGTAGTACATTGGAAAGAAGGTAGATGATTTAGCCCCCAAGAAAGATGCTACAAATGAGGTTTGGGGTATCGTGCTGGCACACTCTCTGATTTAGACCCAAGAGGATTCTAGGGCTTTCCAACAATCAGAAGGGAATAATGGAGAAAACTCTAATGGAGTGTCTTCAATTTGATTCTCAATGGTGCTGTTCCATTTCAAAATAGTCTTTGCACCCTGAATTTAGTTATGTGAGTGCATTTCCATCAAAAGTGCTTGATTTCTCAGCATGTTCTGATACTGTAAGCTGGAATGCAATTCCTTATACTGAGATTGAGAATTTAGTTGATTGTGAGAAGCTGAAGAGTTTAACAATGCTAGTAAGGCATCCAGTGATACCAATAAACAATATGGCAGTAACACAATCTGTTAATAATTGTTAGTAGTCTTAAGACGTTGTAACAAACACCTTGTTTCTTTGAGAGATACTAGTTTGAGTTGTGGTTTTAGTTTAATATGAAATAAAAGTTTCAGTTTTGTGGCACATCAGCTACTAAACTATGGCCATGTAGTTACTGAGGCTTAATTAAAGTGGCATTGATTTTAAAGCTTTCACTTAAAACCTCAGGAAATGTAACCCCTAATTTCCCTGACATTATTGCCTTAGCTCTCTAGGGAGAATATTGCTGGTTTATGAGTACCTCAGGTTGTTGGATGTTTATTCGTGTATTTTCTAGTAGCTAAAGTTCATCTGCATGCAAAAGGTTGACTAGGCTTGAATTTAAGAACTGCAAATTTAGACTCTAATCCTAAAATATTTGTCCTTTAAACTAATTTCTCCATTTGAATGAAAGCAGAACCATGATGTGTATTTGTCATGTAATCCAAAATACTTGAAGCATGGAGGGCAAGTTGAAAAGTTTTAAAAAAACTTTCTAGGCTGTGTTTAAGTTATCAACAAGATAAACTCTATCTTCCAACCCACACCAGTGGAAGTGTGAAAGTAATTATTACTTAGCCAGTGCCTTTGCAGTATAGGAGAACTGTTTTCCAAGTTATTGTTTGTTTGTTTTTATTAAACATTAACGTTGTTTAAATACTACCTTTGCAATGACACTGATTCAAAGTCTGCAAAGCACCCAAACATTGATGAAGTCAGATGGGATGTGTCAATACTCAAGTGCTTTACTGAACTGGAGTTGTTGAAAGTAGTGTGTGCTTTGCTTCAAACTATTAGGTTTCTTACAAATAAGCGGCTGGAATTCTTCTACTTCACAGTTCTTAAAGGTTTTACCATCATCTGAATCAATTAACTTTTGGTTTTGAAGTTGTTAAACTTGGCTTCATACCAAGAAGTGCTTTTCTTTTAGTATCCCTATTTGAAAAAACTGACCATTGTTAGGTTTCCTCAGACACCCCACTCAAAGCAAAATTTGTGCAGCAGAGGACCCTGTTGTGTAGCATACTCAGACTTGACTGAAATATAAAGCACAAACATAGTTGCTAAATTCGTGTTTGCTCAGGAAACAAAACAGGATTACTGTAGGTTTACTGTAGCATTCAGGTCTTATCGCTTGTGCAGGGTTCTGAAGCCTAGCATCGTTCTAGGAGATGCTTCTGATAAGCATGATGCTGCTTTTGTGATCTGTGCGTGTGTGCAGCTCTCAAACTGTAGAGATGTGTTTAGGCATTGATAAGCCATT
>JAVHNF010014626.1:21541-33231 GCA_034783455.1 Micropsitta finschii
CCTAAGAGCTCAGCTCAGTCTCCCCTGTTCTGGCAGGTTCAAGCCATTCCCCTTGGCCTGTCCCTACAGGCCCTTGCCCAAAGCCCCTCTCCAGGTTTCCTGCAGCCCCTTTAGGCTCTGGAGCTGCTCTCAGGTCTCCCCAGAGCGCAGCAGAGGGGCAGAATCCCCTCCCTGAGCTGCTGCTCACACTCTGGGGGTGCAGCCCAGCACACAGGAGGGTTCTGGGCTCAAGCGCACACTGAAGCCAGGGCATGGGGAGCTTCTCCTCACCCAACACCCTAAAGTCCTTCTCCTCAGGGCTGCTCCCAGCCTATTCACCTTCCCAACCTGTGTTGATACCAGGGGTGCCCCAACCCAGGGGCAGGACCTTGCACTTGGCCTTGTTGAACCTCGTGAGGTTTGCATGGGCCCATGTCTTGAGCGTATCCAGACCTGACTGGATAAAGTCCTAAGCAGCAAGATGTGAACCCTATGCTGAATCCACATTAACCAGCAGTTGGGATCAGAGATATCCTGAAGTCCCTCCCAATCTGAAATCACTAATTTTGCATCAATTTGCATCAAACCCTTTGAAACAAGTGATCTTTTTACTTCTAGCATGGACCTTTGTGTGACTCATTCCCCAATCCTTGATTAACAGGGTGGGAATAATCAGCATTTGATTGAAAAAATCTGACTGGAATACAGGATGTGAGGCATCAGTTTTGTTGTAAAACAGCAACCAAGAGTCAGGTCTTGCACATATAAAAGCTACTTTATCATCAGAGCTTGAAGTACACCGCCTTTTTGGCATTCTGGTTTAGCAGACCTCATGGTGAACTACAACTGCTTTATGTCTTTAATCCTAATTGTGGACATCCTCAGGCTCTTTCAAATGTTAAAATCAAATCCAAAACCACTTGGAACCATACTCTGGCAGTTCCCCCCTCCAACATTACCATGCTGCCAGTGTTAGCACACACTGCTGCTCTTGAAAGAGGTTTATTCCCTTGGAAGATCAGGCATTCAGCTAATTTCTTAGCAAAAGATGGTATTTTAAAGATTAGCCTTATGGATTTGAAACAGTAATGTTTTCAGTTAGAGTGCTTTGTACAGGCTGTGTTTCCAACTCCAGCCCACCAAGGAGACTGACAGACCTGCCCACAGGGGCCCAACTTTGCAATGTAAAGACATACCTCCAATTTTTTATAGGGGCCACAAACCCAAAAAGGAAAACCCCAAAGGGCTCATAGATAAAAACTGTTTTTTTCTCTAGTTTTCAGGTGGAGAGTGATAAGAGGCACTTGGTCAGAATCCCCAAAGAGGTTCAAATGGTGGCATTTGAGAGTGGCTGGGAGAGTGGAAGGAGGCTCACATGGACATGCCAGCTTCTAATAGGAACAGGTGAGGTAACTGAGGGGCTGGTTGCATGAAGGGGGGAGCTGGCAGTCTCAGAGAGGTATTATTTGACAGAATTTTTGCATTTTAACATGCCAGCTCCCATAATTTTGATATAAAAGTTATAGTTTGCGTTTAAAATTTACAGGGTTCTTGGGTTTTGGTTTGTTTCTTTTTTAGAATTGTTGCTGTCTCTGCTATTTTTATTTGCACAAGTATTTGGAATGGGGGAAAAAAACATACCAGCTGCCAGACTTGGGTAGGATCGATGGGATGAGTGAGTGCATGTCCTGCTTCTGGTACTTTCCAAGAGCAGATGGTGAGAGGCTAATTATAGAAACAAGGCAAGTTAATAGAGTTAAGTCCCTTGCTGCCCTTCTCCCAACATCCTTGCTGGACCTACTCCAGAAAGTATTTTGCAGTTTCAGTATAGCATGTTTTTGTGACCAAGAAATAGATATACCAGGACTTAGTGTCTCCGATTGTGGTTTAGACCACTCTAGCCTCACACCTGGAGAAGGTCATGTTCACAGAAACATCCCCACTGTGACCAGAGGCACTTTCCTTATTTCACTGTAAGGAAAGAATCTGCTATTCCCCATTTCATTATGAAGAAACGTAGTTTGATTATTTCTTATCAAAGAACATTTTTTGCTTGCAGCAAAAATGATAAAACCCTGCCATTAAAGAGGGAAAAACAAAAGAGGAAATGAGAGGGTACAAAAAGAAGGTTTCTGTGTAGAACACTTGCTAAAGATCTTCGGAAAGGACAGCAGCTTTTTCAGAAGTTATGCTTTGTTGAAGGGAATAATGTACGTGTGCACCTCACATTGACATAATTGTACTTTTAATAGCATAAACCACCAATCAGTGAGCTCAGTGTAAAATTCACTTTGCTTTTGTGGCAACAAAAACCCAAAGACCTGGTAAAGACCTGTCTCCCTCCACGGACAGAAGCCCAGAGAGACCCCCATATGCACAGCTCTTATCCCACCGCATGGTGGCGGTCAGCAGCGACAGGGGCAGGAAGTCGGGTTCTGAGCCCGTGAGGGGCCGAGTGGTGCCCTGCCGGGCAGCCATTTTGAGTTGGTCCTCCTCAGAGCGGTGGGTGTGCAGTGGAAGACTCTCCCCTGGGGTCAGGATGCCATGCAAGGAAACCACTCGAGGTCGTGAGCCCTCCCTTTTGGGTGAGTGATTGCGCAACAGAAACTGAGTTTTCCCTTCTCAGGACCAGAAGGATTACACTTGAGGAAATGGGGTGGATTTGGTTAGTTTTTGGTTAGTTTTCCCACTAGCAGCTGTAAAAGGGGAAGTAGGATCAAAACTGAGTGCTTTATGTTCTCCACTTTTCTCTACATGGATGATTTTTCAGTATAGATTCAATTTTATGGCTCATGTCAGAAAGTCAAGTCAGATTTTCAGGATTTTTTTTGTAAGGATAAATTGAGAGAAAAGGAGGTTTAGAAGGGAGCAGAGCCCTTAAGAAGGGTGGGGGTCTCAGCTCCAACTCATCACTGCCTTAATCTACCTTATCAGCATGGTGAAACAGGCCCTGCGCACACTTTCTGAATGCTTAGATGAGTGAAAAGACTGAAGTAATTTGTATAATGCTAAAATGGTATTCTGTCTCTGGCAAGCCAAGCCTTGTCTGGAGATGTGGGATTTCCTTGTGTGTGAAGTGTGAGCTCTGATCAAGAACCTTAAAAATCAAAGGCATTGCATGATCTTTAAGACGTGTTGCTCCTGAAGAAGCTTTCAGGGGAGGATGAAGCAAAGCAGAGTTCTGCTCCACCATCTTTTTCTCCCAGCCTTTAAACTCTTGGGCCCTGCGCTATAAGAAGCTGTTTTTTTTCCCTCTGTCTCTGTGATGAGGTGAACAAGATGATTAGCACTGTGACATTGTCTCACATAATGTTATTCTCAAAGCCGTGCTGTGTATATTAGTATATATGTAGCTGCCTTTTTGTTCAGAAAATGGGAGAAGACCCCAGGTTTGCCTTTGGTTATGCTGTGACTGTGAAGACCATAATGCTAAGCAAGGAAAATGAAGTTCTGTTTATCTGCACTTTAATCATGCTGCACTTCTGTGCAGGAGGATTTTTCATGGAAAATTTGAGAGTACAGAAGGCTTCAGGAGAGCTGACAGTCACTAAGATTAATGCAGTACATTTCTATCCTGTCCTATCTGTCAGGGCTCTCTGTAGTGAGAACTGATTTCAGAGGAGAACTAACCCATGTTTGCCATTTCCCTCTAAACTCTGTGTGACATTGGCTGAGGTCATACCTTTGTTTCCACCAATGTCCTTTATTGAAAAATCCATGTAGGGCTCCTTTCCAACAGGAACTGACTACTACTCAGGAGCTTCCAGGCTGTAAAGTCTTCATTTTGAAGGAAGAATGGTAAAATATTAGAAGCCATAGAGGGAGGTACAAACTGTGGGTTAGAAAACAAAGATTTTGAGCAAATGTTTAATCCGAATTTAGCTTAATCTCTGAATCAGTTTTCATATTATTCTGCTGATGTTGCTATTTACTGCAGGGACAGTAGTGAACATTGAATTATTGCATGGCTAATAAAGTAATTATATACTAATGCTGATAAAGCTATAATAATCCCCTCCTCTATATTCATTGGTTTTGTTTTTTTTTTACCCCAGAGATCCGTCTGTTCTCCTTGAGTATGATTGATATCCAAGTGCCCTGACTTCATGTTGTGAGGTTACATTAGTCAAATTTAAACCCTCCATTAGATGTCAATGAACTGTAACCATTGTGACCGCATGGTTATTGACCCAGGTGCAAATAGCCAGTGCTCAATTTAAAGATTCAGTTCTCACAAATGGGTTAGAATAATGAAAACATGATGGGAAGTGGTTGGGTGCTTCACTGACTAATTAAACAGGATACTTGCAGTTTGTTCTATGATTCTTCGCAGCCACGGGTGAGTAAAAAATCTATCATGTTTAATGTTTCAGAGTTAACTAATGAAACCTCCTCAATGGAAAGATTACCTGTGTTTTTCTTTCAGAACAAATTAAACTGAATGCTGAATTCCCTTTGCACAGTTAGTGTTTGGTTTTGGTTGATTTCTGGTTTTAATTTTATTTTTTTATTTGATTGAGTCTGAAGAATAAGACTTTCAACTTCTATTTGGAGTCATAATGTCTTTCAGCATGTATGCTGACAATATCTGAGGAACCTGTTTTTGAAGGAAAAGGAAGGATAGTACTTTCATGAGCAATTGTAATTGTTTGGTTGTTTCATTTTTATCTTTTGTTTGTTTGGTTGGTTGGTTAGATTTTTATCCCCGTCTATGTTAAATAAAGATCTAATCTAAATAAAGATGCATTTTGAAAATTATTCGTAAGAGCTTTAGATCAGGCCCTAATGTTACTTGATCCTACAGGATATGTTCCTTTATTAGCATTTTCCAAGTAATACTTGTTTAAATATGGACTTTGAGTTCCTTAAATATGTTTATTTATCAAAAATCCAGCAGCCACATCTTAATACTCTTTCACTTTAGTGCAGTTTCTGGGGCAATCTCTGCTGCTCCTAGTTTATATTTTGCACACACAGGGATAGATGTGATAATCTGATATCTGCTGCAATCTCTGCTTTCTATTATTTAAATAATTTTTAATGCAGACATCAGCATCAGTCTTTTTCAAGTTGTTGTAAGTAATCCCTGGTTAAACATTCAGACACTGAGAAAGGCTGTTTCAGTATCCTAATACAGCATGCTTATCTGCTGTGTTCAGTTCAGCTAAAGAATGATGCCTGCTGGACAGGATAGTATGTGGATAGTATTTGCTGTGTTGAGCCTTAGAAAATACAGGAAAAACATGTTTTCTTTCAAAAATGTGGGACAGTCAGAATTTTATTGGACAACTGACATCTTTCCAGGAAGTTTAGTTCTAGCAAGTGTTTGGAACTAGAATTCTTATTCGAGTCTATCAATTATTGTTTTTTTTTCCCCCCACTCTTCATTTCATTTAAAACTGCATCAGCATTCAGGCTTAAAAAAAAAAAAAAAAAAATCAGTTGCAAAATATATTTTACTGTCAAGATACAGAGTCAGAGCAAACACTAAAATAAGACTTCCCAGCATGATGTTCTGCACCAGCATTTAAAGGACAGATCAATTTTTACAGTGTTCCATTTGCAAAATTTTGCATAGATGTTATGACTGCAAAGTCAAATAAGAAATAGCTGATGGAGAGTGACTTTGCTTTCCTTATCTTTGCCTTCTTCATCAGCTTACAGTATGACATTATCCATTATCTTTCTGAAGCAGAAATGCAGTGGGGATGTTTTTTAACCAATTCATAGCTTTTCACTGAGAGTCACATTTGGTGCTATGGTTCAAATGGTTTCCATCACTTAATTTCAATAGGTTATACTTCTGTGAAGTTGTAAAGTATTTTAAAGCTCTGGAATGTGTATGTAACACCACCCTTAAAGTTTGGATTTGATGACAGAACAGGTAGGAGCATTGCTTCTTTACTGCACTAGAACACATAAGGTGACATTTCTAATTACACTAATTTCAGTGTAAAATTGTGAGTTTATCTTTCTTTATACAGTACCGTAACTTGTTCTGCCCATTCATCATCTGTCCCAGAGAATGGAAAAATACAATTAAAATTGTAAATTTGTTTCACTTTATGAGGGCATAAATAAAAAGCACACATGATTTTATGTCATAAGTGACCATTTTAGTCCTGGCCAGGCATTTCGCTACTGCAGTGGTGATTTGGCTTTATACTTAGGAAGAGAATTTGAGTTGTGTCGTGGTTTAAGCCTAGGCTGTGAATTAGAACCATGCAGTCTACTTCCCCCCCTCCCTTTCTTTCCCCCTCTTCTGGAGGGATGGGAAAGAGAATCGAAAGAATATAACTCCCATGGGCTGAGATAAGAACAGTTTAGTAACCAAGGTATAACACAAATCACTACTGCTACCAACAATAATAATAATGATAAGGGAAATAACAAGGAAAGAAAATACAATACCACCCGCCGACCGATACCGACACCTTGCCCCACCCCACAGCGATCTAGCCCTTCTGGATAACAGTTACATCATGGGCATGATGTGCTGTGGTATGGAATACCTCTTTGGCTAGTTTGGGTCAGGTGTCCTGTCTCTGCTTTCTCCTGGCTTCCCCTCCTCCCTGGCAGAGCATGAGATTCAGAAAGTCCTTGGTCAGACCAAACAACAGTGTTACCAGCTCTGTTCCAGGCTGAAAATCAAAACCATAGCACTGCATCAGCTGCTAAGAAGGAGAAAAAATGACTGCTACTGTTAAACCCAGGACATTCCCTAAATGAAACGACCCTTTTTCAGTCTCATTTTGAAAGAGTACAAATAGTGAATCCAGCAAATGAGGTGTATAAATGTGTGAATTGGATAAAAAATGTCAACACACAGTTGGCCTTTTTTGCATTTGCAGTTGTCCTTGCCAAGGGAGTAAGTAACATTCAGCACTGGATTCAATGCTGTACCATAGTGTGACCCTATGGCAGTATCCCAGTGAAGCAGACAGTTTCAGACTGAGAAATACAGAAGCAAATATATGTATACATATATATACATCCTTCTATATATTTATATATATGTTTATATATAAAAATATATATATATATATTTATGAGTGGCTTCATGATGCTTTCCTTTGTGTGAAGATAACATTTCGAAACAGTAATCTAAGCCAAGTAAAGTAAATGCTAGGGAAAGACTTTCTTCTAGGGCAAGTTTTCAGCAAAAGGGAACATAGAATGGAAGGATACCTCAGTGGCTAGAATGCAGGCATGAGTCTTGGAGACTGAAGATCATTCTGCTTCTTTCTCTAAGAGAGACTTCTTATTTAACTGTTCCTTCCTCCTTATCTCTGCTGTTTGAAGGTTAGCTGAACGGCCCGTGAAGAGATCGGATGGTTAGCTATAGAAGGCCATGTTGACACTTTTATGATCAAGATTCCGATGTCTTAGTGCCAGCGTTCTGGTGCAGTTCAGAATGTTGTGCATCAAATTGCCCAAGGTTCAGTGCTGGGCATTTTGGGCAAAAGTTATCCACTAGCTTTTATACAAGGGAATGGTGCCACCTGTCATTGGCTACATACAGAAGTAACTTGGAATTGGGCTAAATAATGTCATACATCCTTGGACAAGTCTGGGAATTCCAAGGAACATGGCCTTGTCTGGTAAGCAGGATCATGCAATCCCACCAGTCTCTCAGAATCAGTAGTAGGTGCTAAAGTGAAATGTTCCCCTAAGCAGTGCTGAATTCCAGCAAACCTGTAAATGCTGCATTGCATTCAATCTTGTACCAGACCAAGGTATACTGTGCTGCCTTACCTTGAACTTCACTTCAAAACAGTAAAGCAAAAATGAGGTTCTTTGAAAGCAGATCTGTCACTGAAAAAAAAAGACTATGTAACAGTTGGGAGGGCTGGGTTTTATGCTTTTGTGTGGGGAAATTCATTACCACTGTCCCTCAGTTGCAAGACTGATGTGCCTCATACAACAAATTGCTTTCCAAATGGAGCTGGCATGCCAGCACCTTTATTGCCAGGGATGCCTGTGACTCCACCTGATATGCCTATTGAATATCTGTGGTTTTTATTTCCTGTTGAGCAAAGGAGGCATGCTTCGTATTAGCCATGCTGATAAATTGTCTGGAGGACACTGGAATAATATGGAATTTAAAGAACAGTTAGGCAGTGCACTGTCTTTAGGGTTTCCTGAGTGTTGGTTGCATTTGTCACTCATTGTGTGACCCTAGAAGTGGTTTTGCTGAATACATTTGTGATTTAATTGTTACTTTAAAAAAGGAAAACCTATCAATCACTTAACTTCAGTGGAATTATTCTTGTGTGTGGCTCAGCTCAACTAGAGATGGCTCTACAGCTCAGCTTTCTCATTTAGAATATATATAGAGGCATCAGCCTTCCTCTTCAGTGAGGTTTTGTCAGACGTGGTTTTGATTTACAATAATGACTGACTGTTACAGAAGAAGCAAGAGGGTTATTTTCCCATTGCTGACCTACTGCACAGTCAGGCATGCTGTGATATGTTGCATCATCCAGTCCCTACCATAAGAACGTGCACAGTTGTGTATATTTTTTGAAACGGAGGTGTGGGTTATAGTTTGCTTGTGGCTGACTGAAGATCCTTTGGTTGAAAGATGATCTGTTAGTGTGCTGGTAAGTTTACTATTATCCAGCAAAGCATTACCCTTAGCATTACCCTCTTTTGTCCTGCACATAATAAAGATATTCAGCTGTTTAGGAAAGAGTATCTTATTTGTATTTCAGAAATGATTACTATTTTTTCTTTTTAAAGCTCAAAAATAATTTTTTGTTCCCTTTTATCTCACCAGATTACAGTGATTTTGCTTATTGAATGAAAAACTACCTGCTTTTGTACTTGAATTTGTGCCTTATCTACTTTTATGTATTTTCAGTCCTTACAGGTGCACAGATTGAGACTTCTATGCACCTTGAGCTTGGATTTCAGTATTTTTTTATGTATTGATTTACAGCAATTTAGGTCTTTATTTTTGTCAGCAAGTCTTTTCGTAAGGTATTTCTTGGAAAACTGAAAAGTTTTATTCAGTGTTAGCCTGTTGTGAAAGAAAGAGAACAACATAACTGGAATTAACTGAGTTCAGGAGAACATTTTGGTTGCTACTTTTGGTTTATTCTGACTGATCAGCGAGCAGAGGTTCAACAACAGGTCTTTAATTAGGTGTCCTACACTTGATAAATGTTTCCAATCCATCTATTTCTATTACAGAAAACTTTATCAGCCCTGGAATAGTAAGATCCCTTGCAAATCTTGTTCTTCCCCTTGGTCTAAGAATACGCACAAGCTTTTAAAGACTAAATTACGTAATATAAAGAATAAGAATTGTTAAGTGCTCTGAAACTCAACCATTTTGAACTTGTTCAAAACCATGTGGTAGACTTTTCAGGTGTTAAACCACTGCATTTGTGGTATTTCTATGGGGAAAGGAAGGAACTATATCTAATTTAGGAGAGAGAACTGAGAATACTTGAGTGTAGCCTTGTTCTAGAAGGTAAGGTTAAATTAGACCTTTAGAGCTGAACTAATAGAGTAAGTACATGCCTTTGCTGATTTAAATAGCCACCTGTGGCTATTAAGATATCAGAACTCTCCAGGCGTTGGAGAGGATGGTGCTACTCAGTGGAACTGTCTCTTTTTGGTTTGGTCTGTATCTCCCCAAAACTAGAATGAATTGAACATGGTAAATACCAATTAAAATGGCTTCTTGATGCAGTTAATTTCTTGGCTAAGGCAAGATACCTGGCCCATCTCTAGCTGAAATGTTTGGGAATGAACTTGGTGCTATTTATGGAGCAGAACTGTAACCAGACAGATTATTTTCTGACTCACTCAAAACCATTTAAACAGCAAGGTTCACATCCTGCTGAGTGAACGTGGGGTGAATCTGGCAGCTGCTGAAGAGAGTCTGTGTATTCAATATGCAAGAAAAAAGTGTGCCATTAAGTACTCACTATGCTGGTGAGTGTTTCAGCAGTTGTAATTTAATGAAATGGAGTATCTGTGTGCATATGCACATGGTGTAGATATGCATAATTTTTGCGTATAGTTTGATACAGAGGTGTGGGTTGTAGCTTGCCTGTGGCTGACTGAAGAACCTTTGGATGAAAGATGATCTGATACTGTGCTGGTAAATTTATTATTATCCAGCAGAGCAGCTATTATACATTTTGTCAACAGATTACAGTGCTTGGTTTATGGCTGCTTTTTTGCCTTCTCATGGCTTGTCAAATTGCTTCCAACGGGGTATCAATGTTTCGAATCTACAATACCTGCAGAAGGCACTGCAAGCATATAAAATTAATCTTTCCTTATGAAGCCATTTTTACTTGGCTGTAAAACCTCAGTGCTCTGCATTTGTTTTTTAAGAAAATCACAGTTTTTACTGAAAAATTTCATTGAGCATCAGTCTGGCTTAGAGAACTTGCTGTACTGAATAACCCAAGCTGCTGCACTCGTTACCCAGCAAACTGAACAAGTATAGCATGGACTGCAGAGCAAACCCATGTTTGTTGCTGGAGATATTTTTTTCTTGATGCAGCTTCTGAATTCTGAGTAATTGAATAGGATTGATTGAGCATAAATAGATTTCCCAGGTATTAATGATTTTGGAACTTGCTCTGAAAGTGATTGAGTTAGCGTGAGAGTCTCTTGCTTTCTTCATAGTTTCTAAAATTAATTCATCAATTTCTAGCAATTAATGCAGTAAGCTGCATTACTGTAGGTTCACTGGTATTTCATATATGTTCTTTGAAATTTGACAACATTTGGCAGAAAAGAGCTTTGTTTCTTGCTTGTACTCTGCTTCTGCTCCCTGGCCATTACTAATACATACTGCAGTTACCTGACTTAATGATTGAAAGAGTAAAGGATATTGCTCCCCATGCTTAGTTACTGCAGTATGCCCTTCTGCATGTAGTAATGTAGACTGGTTTTGCAAAGGCTTGGCACTTGACTAGTGCTGCACAAGTAAGAGAAAGTTCCCAGATTTTAAATATGTTTTTTTTTTTAGTTTCCACATACAGACACAGATTCAGAGTATTTAAGCTGCTAAGATGCCCAGACAGGACAGTTACTTCCTACAGACAGAATACTTCAACCTCAAAGGAAAACCACTGTGATAAATAAGCCTCTCAGCATGTAATGTGCATTTTTGAGGGACTGTTAAAATTACTGCTAACTGCTGTTCCAGCCTGGTTTTACAGGCTGGATACAGATCACTTGTGTTACAACATTTGTGGATCATAACTGAAGTGAGTTACTGCTTTGCTCCTCTGGATTTAAAATTGGCTGAGATGGCAGAGAGCAAGCAGGCTTAGTGATGGGAGCATGAGGACAGAAGACTATGTGTTAGAAGTGGCAATGCTTACATTTCATGTGAGTAATTCTGTTTTTGCTGTAAAATCACTTATCAAGGCACATGAGATTTTTTTGTTTAGAGATATTTGAGCTCAGGGCTTTTCACTGGTTATCACTGGAAACACATATCAGCTATAGCTGCTAGAAATTTTTGTAGAAACCGAAAATTGAAGCAGATGTTACTGTATAGTCCCACTGGAAAGTGCTTTTGCACTAGTGTGTCTACCTCACCGAAGAGGATGGTAGAAGTATATAGACAGCTGTCATGGGTTCAGCAGTAGCAGTCATTTCTTCTTCTTAGTAGCTGGTGCAGCACTATGTTTTGACTTTCGGCCTGGGAATGGTACTATGTTTATAGTTACTGCTCA
>JAVHNF010014639.1:7486-18102 GCA_034783455.1 Micropsitta finschii
CAGACACTAGTCTTTTAATCAAAACCCATTGTGCACAAGAAAATAAAACAAAATAAATAAAAAAAGTCAGCAGCCAAGTTACGTTTTACAAGATAATGTTCTGGGGTTTCTCTAGCCTAAAAATTGGGGAAACTTGAACCTGTGTTATAGTCATCTACGTGAACAGTGACAAACAAAAAGCTTTCTACAATGATTTCCTCTTTCCCTTATGCCTTTAATTTAGTTATGGGAAGCAGCTCTGGAAATGTTCTTTATACTACAGTCTGTTTACGCACTAGCTCAGTGTGCAGAGGCAGAGAAAGCAAATGAAGGCCGTCATGTCAAAAGTGATTTTGCCCCTTTAATGCAGATTTCATAATCAACATTCTTCATGCTCTCCTGCCATCTCTCAAACCTCTTTAACCCCTTTCCTGTTCAATGCGTCAGACCAACATTTGTGTATGTCCTCCATGTCCTGCTTCCCAGTCCATCAGTGTTGCCATACCTCACTGCACAGTGAAGCCAAGGGATGTCAGCACAGGGCATGCTCCATTTGGTAGTGTTACCTGCCTTCCCTGCAGAGTAAAGTGCAGAGTCCCACTGTGCTGCTACTGCCTCTCTGCATGTAGGCAATGCCACAGACCCCTTGTAATAACAAAGCTGGAGAGAAGCTGTGCTATTTTAGCCTCCAGACCAGCAGCTAGACCGCAGCAAATGTTCCCCCAAACCCAAAGCACTGCTTCTCAGTAAAAAGGTGAGGTAATGTGCCTGTGAGAAGCGATGCTTCCCTCCTGGCCTCCTTCACATCCCATGCTTCACGACTTTTAGAACATCCTATTAAAGCAGAACCCCTTGCACAACACATCATTTTGGTTAATTTCAGCTTACTCAAGAGTATTCCTTTAAACTCAATAAAATGTAACAACCCATTGGAAAGTTCTTCAACACATCACTTAACCTCTAGGCTTTATCTAAAGGTTCTGACACTTATTCTTCTATCACTCTAGGAATACTTCTTCTTCCTTCTCCTATTTTACCACCCCTCTGTCTCATACAGACAACTGTAGTAAAAAAAAAAAAACAAAAAAATCAGTTCAAATGTTTGAAGGACTAAATTGTCTTGTGCAGACTATTGCTAAGATTTGAAGACTACCTCTTAAAAAAAAACCTTTTATTCTATTTTTCAAAATAAAGAACTGTTGCTACATCCATCAGTTTTAACTGGCATAACCTCACTTATAGCACATACTTACAAGTATTCCATCATACTTTACTTACATTTCTCTTCAAAAAAAGCAAAATAAGTCAGTTCATTCCACATAAAAGACAACAGTGACTGTTTTCAGATGATCACCTATCATTTTGCTTTAACTCACAGGAGTTCTTTAACTTGACATTCTACATGGAGAAAATCTGAGGGCAGAAAGAATTCATGAGTGTCTTCCATTTCTGCCAGAAAAGGCTTCCTTCTTTTGCTTTCCATGGTCTTTTTCCTAACCAAGCAGATAATAATTTAGACTTTCTTTCTGATGGAGTTCCTAATCATCAGAGAGGATGCTTTGCTACAAAGGACCACTAACATTATGTCTATGCATTTTCATAGTCCAAAATTGCTTCGTTGTCATGTAGTTCCTGCATTGATATAAATTTTATCCACAGGTATGCAGGGTACAGTCCAATCTAAACTCAGAGGTTAAAGTCTAATATGTTAAAGAAACTACATGGCAAAAGTTTCAAGCACTTCTGAACTGAATGTCGAATTGCTCATTTCCTGAGTAAAGAGTTTCAACTAGTACTGTCTACATTTGCCAGATGTTTAATTAAATATTATTGTGACTTATGTCAGAATGCTGCACAGTAGTCAATAATAATCACTACAAGAAAACGAGATAACTTGTGATGGGAGTAACAAAGAAACACAAAGCAATTTTTTCTTAGAGGAACTGAATAGGTAAATTTTTTGTTGAAACTGATGCATGCCTTCTTGCCCCTTCCTGCTTATGTCTGATTAAAAACCAGTCCAGATCTCCAACTACGTGCTAGAGAACAGAGCTACGGAAGATAGTGAGTCACAAGACCTTTAGAATCTATCAGTTACGAATTCAAACTGTCTCCTTACAATAGAAAGACTTCTTTCAGTAAAAGCCTAGCAAGCATGTTTATACTGTGTTGGATGCAATTTATTTAGCTCACTTTCAAATTAGATGAAAGAGAAAGGAACTTGGTAGATGTCAAGCCTTGCAGCAAAAAGAGCACAACTCAAAGTCCCCATCATAAAGTAAGTAAAAAAATGTTAGTAATTCAGCAAGAAAAGTCCTACAAATACTGAAGCTTCATTCTTACGAGTTGGTTACAAAACAAAACAAAACCAACAACAACAAAAAAAAAAAAGTCACTTTTAGCAGAAGGTTTAATATGGTAAGGATTTAACACACCATTGAGAAAAGAAGAAGCCCACTTTTCTCAAAGACCTTTGAGAATATCATCAGTGATCTTAGCATTCCATACAAATCAATTCTGGATAAAAGAAAACAAAACATGACAAATATGTTCTTTAATTCTAATATTTACTATTTCATATTAATATTTAACATTTTAATATGCAGAAAAATAAAATTTCAGTTTGTTTATGATCAATTTTACATGTTCAGAAGTAGGTGCAGACCAAATCTGAATAGGGATGAGGAAGAAGCATTTTGTGACTTCTTGCAGAAATGTTTATGATATCAAATAACTGACTGATGAAACAGCAGGCAACATTCATTATCAGGAATTGTAGAAAAATAAATGTGGAAAAAAATAATCATGAGCTTGCAGGAACAATGGTTCTGACTTGACAGTTACCACTCAGGAACAAGAACTCTGGCATACTAAAGGTAATTCTCTGAAATTATAAGCTATTGAAAAATGTTAGGAATTGCTATAAAAGGAAGAGTGAACAGAAAACAGTATTTTGACAACAAACAAAGATCTATTTATTTTACATGTTGAATGCTGTTTGTAGTTCTGCATCTCCATACAAAACAGGCTACATTAGAATTAGGAAGTTCTGAGGAACTGGAGACTAATCAAATAGACTGGAAATCTCTTTTTATGGGAGGTGAAATATGTGTTCAAAAAGTGATCGGACAAATACCCAAAAACCTTACTGAGTGACAAAGTATTTCTCTTAGAGCACCTCCCATATGAAGACAGGCTGAGAAAGTTGGGGTTGCATGGAGACCTAAGAGCAGCCTTCGAGTATCTGAAGGGGGCCTACAAGAATGCCAGAGAGGGTCTCTTCATCAGGAAAAATGGGTAATGGGTTTAAACTTGAACAGGGGACGATTCAGTTTAGATATCAGGAGTTGTTCTTTACTGTGAGAGTGATGAGGCACTGGAACAGGTTGCCCAAGGATATTGCAAATACTCCATCCCTGGCAGTGTTCAAGGTCAGGTTGGACACAGCCTTGAGCAACCTGGTCTAGTAGAAGGTGTCCCTGTTCATGAGAGGGGGATTGGAACTAGATGATCTTTAAGATCCTTTCCAACCCAGACCATTCTATGGTTCTATTTAAGACTTGCATCACTGAAATCAGTGAAAGTACTCTGGGATTATCTCTGTCTTAATTTACCATTGTATACTTCACCATTTTTCTTTAAACTTTAATTATTGCCTGTTATCAACATGCTATGAGCTTCTGGTCTCACTGTAGGTTTTTATTCTAATATTTTATGGTAAGGAACACTGTATCATTAAAAATGCAGATTCCATTTTTGTTTACTAACAGGAAGAGTAGAGCCTGCCTATAAAAAAGGCTGAGTAGTGCCTTGGACAAATGTTAGCCCAAAGATATCCTGTGGAATTCAAGTTAGCATGTTAAGGTGGAAAATAGGAAATAGAGTAATAAGCAAATTTATCTGCCTCAGAAAAGATTAGAATAAGATAAGGATGAATCTTGTGAAAAGGTGAACCATGGAATGAAGCAAAGGCAATAAAGCTTGTATAAAGTTATTAAATGTAAAAGAAAGAAAAATAGCTATCAGGAAAGGAGAATGAAGAACACTTTCACCTTTCCAGGGGGAAAAAGAAAATAAAGAAAAGAAAAAGAAAATCAGAGTTAGATAACAAGTTTAAATAAAATTAAATAAAGGACAAGATAGGAAGAGACTGTTTAGAAAATGTAGACGTATTCAAGGGAATGCGAACTAACTAAATTCACATTAACGTACTTAAATTGAAGCAGTCTGTGAACTATTAGCAATTATCTTCAAGAACATATGGAGGTCCTAGCTGACTGGACAAAGTCACATGTAATATCTATCTTAAAAAGTGGAAAAAACAAAGGAATTATACAAATGCATGTGTACATAATTTGTCCCCTCAAACTGTGAAAATGATATGCGTTATCTTCCTTTACAACACATCTTCCTTTATCCTTGGAGATCTTTACCTAAAATTATCTTAAGCCCTGACAAGGAAGACATAGCAGTTGTCTAGAAAAGAATCAGTGTGATGCCAGTATTTTAGAAGTGCAAGAAAATCGACCTCTAATTATAGGATTGAAAAGCCATCCCTGATTCTAAATAAAGTAATGGAACAGTTAGCACAGGAGTCTTTCTAAAGGGTTGAAAGATGAAAATACAATTACAGCAGTTAACATGGCTTCATTTGAAAACTGGTCATGTCATACAAACAATATGACTTTTCAATTATGAACTTGTTTGACACAATATATTTGCATTTCTTTCAATCATTTAAATCAGCAACACAACCTACTAATTAAGAATTGGCATCACAGAAAATCAATTTAGCACATATTAAATGGATCAAAATTAGATGATAGTATCTCAAAGCATAAATGTGAATAAAGAACTATCATTAGGCAAAAAATAGTACATACTATTTGAAGCAGCTCTATTGTCTACTGAAAGTTCTTAGTAGATACTAAGACAGACTGAAATTTAGTAAATATGTGTTAAGAACTGCATGCAATATGAAAAATCCAAAGAGGATTGTATCTTCCCCCCACACCTGCAAAAGTACTTAAACTCTTATTTCTGTGAGGAAGGCTATGCAAGCACACAGATGCTAATACTATTCCCTGGCATCCAAACAAACCCAAATATACTCACTACCTGAGAGAACTTACCCTAACTCTGTTTTAGTTTAAAAGAGAGCAAAAAACACACCAACAGGCATACCTAGGGACATAGACTGGAAATAGTTTACATCTGTGCTTACAAGGAGTTGTGCACTTCCTTTATTTTCTATATTACAAGTAATACTGCTAAAATAGCTGCAAAACATTAATTTCTTTATTATGTGTTCTAACTGTAATGATTTTGTTTTAAGGTAAATAGTACTCTGCTTTATAAAAGCTCCCTAAGTGCAAAGTCATTCTTTGGACACTGAAAGGAAACAAAAAGATCCTCTGAAAACATTACAAACTGTAAGTAAATTGTAAAGGAGCTACTCTTTTAAAAATCTTTCTATGAAGGATGCATAACTTCCTACTCAAGAAGAGACTGGCCATGGTTATGCTGGCCTGTGAGGGTCAGAGGAGAGGGGAAGGTACAGGGGAACAGAAGATGGGTCTGTAACTAAACCCCCTTTTGTTTTTTTAAATCTGCAATGCCATATTACAGAACAAATCTGTGAACTATGAAGGTCATTTGTATTCCAAATTTCATTCCTTTCTCAAAATACACTTTTATTTATTGCATTAATGTGATGATTTTTATTTACAGTCAGCACATGCTATATGGATTCATATGCAAAATACCTCATTTAACCTCATCAATACCTCATTTAAATAATTAAGTTCATTACTCCTTGCCCTTAGAAATCTTCACTGTACAATGTTCTATAAGCTATAATCAGAAAACACCAAGACTGCACATTTTAGAAGATATGTTTCCTAGTAAATGTCATTAATTCTTCATGATTAAAGTACCATTGTGCACTCAGAAATGTTTAAATGCAAAACAGAGCATGCAAGCACACACAATACTAAATTAGATATCATTACAGCTTTTTGTCAACGTAATTCAGCAATTCACATACTTAAAAAGTCTGAATGGACCTTATTTATATTTATATATATATACACACAAAATAGATCTGTATATATATATTTGTGCATATATTTGTCTACATATGCAAAAATAATGTTAAAAAAGTGAAGAAACATTTTGGACAATGCCTCTGCTTACATACTACTGTTTTTCTCAAATTTCACAGCAATGTAAAGATAAATCATTATTAAATCTTGAATAATAATAATCTGCTTCAATCTCAATTTCTAATAGAACACGAGAACAGTATAAAAAGGCTACTCTAGAGGATATGCTGATTTTGTAACAGGTGGAGGTGTTTGCATGTCAAATCAACTTCAGACAAAGTGTGAAATCAATCTGTTTATGAGCTGAATGCATAAATCACACAGCTGGTAAGAGGACTTGTAAAGAATAAAGTACTGAAAAACTTTTGAAGTAACTCTTTAGTGAAATAAATTGATTCTTTACAGCGGATCTTACTAATAGGTATCTGTGTGTCTAAATAAAAATCTTCAGCTGTTGCTTAATATTTCCCATAGATCTTCTTTTTGTAACAACAATTAGTATTGTGTTTTTATTAGTACTTGGGATTCAAATTTAATAGTCCATTTGAAACTGTGTGACAGGAATTATTTCCATTTGTAATCAACCAAGTAATAATAAGAAATTCAATAAACGCTATAATGAAGGCACAAATGATGCAGAAACTGTCTAATGGCCCAAACCTGACTACATCTTTTACCTGTTAATGGTGAAACTATTTTTTAAAAAGCATAGCCTCACCAAAAATCAGAAAAGCTCTAATTGATTTTGAGCAGCCTTCCAGTATCTGAAGGGGGCCTACAAGGATGCTGGGGAGGGACTATTCATCAGGGACTGTAGTGACAGGACAAGGGGTAATGGGTTCAAACTTAAACAGATTAAGTTCAGGTTAGATATAAGGAAGAAGCTCTTTACCGTGAGAGTGGTGAGGCACTGGAACAGGTTACTCAGAGAAGCTGTGAATGCTCCATCTCTGGCAATGTTTAAGGCCAGGATGGACAGAGCCTTGGGTGACATGGTCTAGTGTGAGGCATTCCTGCCCATGGCAGGGGGGTGTGAACTGGATGATTAAGGTCCTTTCTACCCTCAAGCATTTTATGATTTCATGATTCTTATAAACCTTGCTTCTGTAGGAAGCCTACGTGATCAACTGCCATTAACCCACATAAGTATTGCCCAGTGACCCTGGTTTAAAAAAAAAAAAAGAAAAAAGAAAATATTATTCAAGACACCTTGTTTCTTGTCCAGTAGAGTACTAATGGGGACATTCAAGACAAAAGACAAAAATGTGCAGAAAGCTGTCACTAGTTCTGTTGTTGATGAAATTATTTGTTAACTTATTTTTCCAAGTACTTAAAATATAGCCCTACTTAAATACACCACAAAGCACCTCCAATTTAATATGTCTAGAAAGAACTGAATACACTTCGTACAAATTAGCTCACTACAGGCATTCAATCATACTTACAGCAACATTAATTCCATCTCCCAGCTGTGATACATGAGTCATTATGGGGTTCAGATTTTTGGTTAGGGATGGTTTTTGTTTTGTTTTTAATTAAAGTCACTGCAGGCTGAAAGACAAAATAGAAGTGAAGCTGTTCTGTTTATATATATATAAGCATACATATATACAAATACTTTACATATACACAAAAATTATCATTTTCAGAAAATGCAAGTGATAAGCAAGTTAGAGGACAAGATTAGAATTCGAAGTGATTTTGAAAGACTGGAAAAGAATTATGAAGAAATGTCAGAGCATAACTAAGGTGAACTGTAAAGCTGCAGAGTTGTCACAACAGCTGATTACATATGAGATGGCCAAACAGTTAGAAGTTCAGTTAAAAGGGATGTAGATTTTAAAGCAGACCACCAAGTGACCCTCAGTGTTCCAATGTTGAAAAGTAAATTTTAAATAAATAAATAGAACAAAACTGAGCGATGTCTATGCATGGAACTGCCTGCAGTACCAGCAAATAACAATCCTGCCCTTAGTTTTGGTAAAATATTATGTTAGTTACTACATCCAGTTTGGTCACACACTTTGAGGAGAACAGTAACAACAGGCTTAACACTGTACCCAAACCCACTTGTCTCGAACACTTTGAAAACCCTTCTAGAAGTCAGGCAGAGTGGCACTGGAACAGACTCACAAAGCAGGCTGTGAAAGTGCTGAATTGAAGGGGTTTAAGAACAAGTTAAAGAAAGATGCACTCCAACCAACAAAGGCTACAGCTAATTGTGCCTTGCGGGAGAAGACGAGGAGGTGATTCCCAGAGGACCTGTCCAGTCTTCCTTAAGATTCAGGACTATAGAAACTATGGATACACAGGACCTCTAGGGATTCATCCAATCAATTCTTGTTCTCTAGGCTGCAAGTCCCAGCACCGCAATGTTTTCTGGTGGGTTTTTTTTCCACAATTCCATACTGATTATTTCTGAGTTTACTGTTGCCATTATCACCACACGCCAAGCTGATGTTTACAGAGAACTGCCCTAACAAATTCCAAAGAACTTTTTCACTAAGTAACAATAGCTAAATTGGAGATCATTGTTGTGAATGTATGTTAGGACAATCTTTTCTGACCACTGCTTGTATTTTAGCTTGCATTTACAAAAACAGCATTTCATCCAAAATTTTAACATCTAGTCATAAGCTCCTTCTGGAGCCCTTCACCATAGAAGATTTAGATTCAGCTATGCTTAATTTTTATATTTTTGTTAATCATCTGTAAGTCTCATCCCTACCTATTCCACCTCTCCTTTTACCAGATGTTTACAAGTTGAACAAGAAGTGTCTGCAAAATCAACTTTCAAAGTCAATGCTGCCAAGTTTGCGTATGACTACTGGTCACATACTTCTGTCCCTCAATCTACTCATAAATCTTTAGACTCTTGCCATTTAACCAGCAACAGCTTAGATTCTTTAAAAGGCCCAGACACAGAAAGTTGCTGAAAGTTAAGACAGGCAAGACAGTGTTGACAAAAATCCTTGTCCATCTGCTGTAAAAACTGTAAAAAAGCAGATAATGTTTTCTACGACTGTAGAAAAATATTAAGATTACTATAGGCCACATCTCTTCTTAGTAATTGTCAAATACATAAGAATAAAGAAAGATCCAAGGTCTTCATAAAGCCATAAATAAAAACAAAACAAAACAAAAACAATCAAACAAAAACAAACAAAAAAAACCAACCACCAGAATTTATGGTTTTGTCTCTGCAAGTCTATTTCCAAATCTTTAAGAAAGTAAAGTTAATATTAGGTAGGAAATACATAGCAGATTTCGACAGTAAGTAATTAGGGATTCCTGCTGCTCCATTTTAGACTTCACACAGGGATGTTTTAAAAAGTTCTACACCTCTTTATCTGATTTTTCACAGAAACCATCTGCTCCTCCTTTTGGGGCTGGGGGACAGGGCTGAAGAGCTTCTCAGAATTCTTCCTACAAAATCTACATAGTTTGACAGAAGAAAAACCCAGCTGGATTATAAAGCTGATTACCAAGCATAAGAATGCACGACAGAAACTGATCAGAGTATTTGAAAGATTTTTATATTCTGTTGAAGTATTTATCCATAGGTTTGGTTTTCTTCAGCCCAAAGAAGAATGAGCAAAATTGGTCTTTATAAAACAGGAAGTGATTTTTAATTCAGAACTATATGATGCAGTTCAAGAGTCTTCAAGTATTTTATTAGCCTCCATAACTTAAGTTTTACAAGTAGCAATAAACAAGAAAAATTACTGATTTTTTAGGGAACAGGAAGGGGAAGAAGGAAAGAAGGTAGCAATAGGATCCACAAACTTTTACTGTAACTTTAAGCACACTGATTAAGCATAAACAGAACACACACAACTAATACAGGAAGACATGAGTTGCAAGGTTTATTTTTCAACATTCTACCTTCAACTATCACAAGTTTGGAAAAGAGAGTATTTCCAAGGCCACTTCCCTAAGACATACAACACTACGGACCCAGTCCAAGGTTAAGGCCTTTATTACTAGTAGTAGTACTTTTATATAAGTCTTACTTCTGAGTTGTCTAACTTCAAACAATGGTAAACATACTATCAAGAAAACAACAGATTATGAAAACAACAGTCTTCTGAGTTAGGCTGCTAAAACAGTCTCATTACAAGGAACAAACCCCATTTTTTGTTAGAACTAAGTATGGATGTAAATTGTTACTTCCTGCATTCTACTAGCCTACTAACAAGAGCAGCGGCTGTGACTACCAATGATTATGCCTAAAGACACTAAAGCCACACAGTTTTGAACTGCAATTTTCTAAAAATGGGCCATTTACTAAAAAACTGGACCAGATTTTCTCAAAACACACACACACAAAAAGCAAAATAAACCTATAAGCAGCAGTAAGCAAGCAAACTCCTTTTAAAATGCAAAATCACCTCACCAGGTCAGAAAGGTAGAAAGTGTGCTTTCTGGATGCTTTTCAAGACTACTCCCTCACAAAAAAATAAAATGTTTCAGTGTCAGTCTTGCCTCTTCCAAAAAGATGCCATGTGGCAAAAGAGAACAAAGTAATAAAAC